>JADRCD010226879.1:21174-31401 GCA_019843815.1 Montemys delectorum
AGAATCATAAGGACTTAAAATTAATGATTTTTCAACCATTAGCCTATGAAGAAATGAAGACTCAGAACAGTGGATCTACCTTCAAGTACACAGGAATTTGATTGTTGAAGTAAGAACAGAGTGTGATCTACTTTCTTCCTATTCTTCATTCATTCACCCACCAAACCTTACCAAGCACATACTTGGAAATAAGAGACGCCCTCTTCTGTTCCCCCATCAATGAGAGAGTTTCACCAGGTTTCTGTTGCCATCTGTAAAATCGTGAAAGACTCTTCATGGAGCTGTATGAGCACAGAAGAGAGGGGAAGAGGCCATTTGTTGGGTGGGGAAGGAAGGAGAAAGAGAGCCATGAGCAAAGTCACAACTGGGGAGATCAATGGACATGAGCAAGAGCCTGAGTCATTTCCTAGGCCCCAGTGGTCAGCACATGGCTCCAAAACAGACAAGAAGTAAGGATTACAACTGGACACTGTTCAGGTAGTGAGAGACCTTGGAAGACTCAGCTCTAATCAGGAATTATGAGGGCCTCTCCTCAAGGCTCAGCCATCTATGCAGAAAAGGAGGTGGGAGAATTTTAAGAGTCAGAGGTGGTGGATGACTCTAAGGAAACTGCCATCCAGACCTGTCAGGGCTGATGCTCATATGAGCTCCCAGAGACCTCAACAGCATGCACAAGGTCAGCACAGATCCAAACCAGACAGAACCTGGGCACTAAGAGGAGGAGGTGGGCAAAAAGTCCCCTGCTAACTCAGCAGCTGGTGTCTGAGGGAGAGGAAATCCCTTTTCTCCAAGAGAGAAAGCAGCACTGGATATACCCGCCACACACCAGGGCAGGCCTCACACTCAGGACTCTGCACTTTACTGTTGTTGTTTGGGAGTTTAAGGTGCACATGCTCCTGTGTGTGTTTTACACTTATTTATTAGTTGTTATGATTGGGTGCTTTTTTGTCTTTGGGGGATTTTGGTCTCTTTTTTTGGTTTTTAAGGTTTTTTTCTTTTTCTTTTTCTTTCTTTCTTTCTTTCTTTCTTTCTTTCTTTTTTTGAGAGAAAGAGCATGAAGTTTGGTGGGTAGAGAGGTAGGAGGAACTGGGAGGACTTGGGGGAAGAAAAAGAATATGATCAAATATAACATGAAAGTTTAAGAAATATTGTTTTAATGTAGTAAAAAATAATTGTGGGAGTTGGTGAAGAGGGTGACCTGGAGAGGTGGACACAGGCAAGCTGGACACAATGCCCCTGGGATCCAGGTGAAGGCAGCAACCTTGTCTTTCTTACCCACCACCGCCTCTTATAGCACTCATGACAGACACCCTTAGCTCTGTATCAGATGAATGACGTGATCAAACTGCATTCCTTTCCATGAAGCCTTTCCTAGTCACCTCCCGCGCAAATCTCTCCTCACTCCTATTTCCAACTTCCCCTACTGGTGCAACTTTGGCTACTATCGTGTAGAAATGATAATTTTTAACATGGCGCTGTACTCTCTAGATTATGGGCTTTAGAATTGAAGGCAGCCTATCATAATCATCTGTGAATTCCTGTAGGATGTCTGGTACACCATAGATACTCAAGGAAGATTTGATTCAAAGACATTTGTTAAGATTCCTTGGTTTCAAATACTTTCCCTCCAGTGGTACAGAGCTACCGAAAGCAATTCAAAGGTCCGGCAGCTTGTGAACAGAGAAATGGTGATATGACAGCCATAGGCTGCAAGGCTGCTACCATAACGGGGAAACTAACACATCAGGTGAATGTAAAAATTAAGAAATATGTGCTGGGTGAAAGAAACCAGACACAAGAGAGCAGATGTTGCATGACTGTGTTTATATGAAAGTCCCCAAAAGGCAAATGACACCTGAAGTGACAGAATCAGGTGGGTAAATGGCCAGGGTTGAGCATGAAGGGCTAGAAAGGAAGAGGGGCTAGAAAGGAGGAGGGGTTAGAAAGGAGGAGGGGCTAGAAAGGAGGAGGGACTAGAAGGGAAGAGTGCAGCGATGATAAATATGTATGTTAATTACTGTAGAGGTTCCAGGGGCTGGACAAAGTTCAGTGAATGATGAATGGTTTATTTTTGATTTTTGGTTTTATGATGGGGTTTTTTGTGGGTAGGAGCTGCCACCACTGCAACGTAAGTCCCCCCACCGAGCAGGTCCATGTTAATCCTCCTGCTCTCTCTGGGACTTTTTCTTCTTTTTTGTGCTGCTCTTTGTGCAGCTAGCAGCAGCCTCAGGTTCCTCCTTAGAAAATTTCCTTTTCTTCTTAGGGGTGGCGGGGCTTGCTGCCTCTTCTGGTTCACTGGCCACTTCCTCCTTATGTGAGGATTTCTTTCTCTTAGGAGCACTTATGCTGCTAGTGGCCATCTCTTCAAGATCACTGGCCAACTCCTCCTTGGGAGCTTTCTTTTTCTTGGTCTTAGGCAATGAGACAGGTGGGTCTTCCATTCCATTTTCCTGTGGAGTCTCCTGGGGTTGTTTTAGCTTTTTCTTCTTCTTAGGTTTTTCCTGTACCTCCTCACACTCTTCTGGAGTACTGCTGTTTTCTGAAGATGCAAGGGCCAGTGCAGCCAGTCGCTTCTTTTCTTTCTTCAAGCGTTTCTTCTCTTGTTTTTCCAGCTTTCTGGTGATTTCAGCAGCCGCTTCCTCTGCCTGAACCACGGCTTCCTTCATGACATCCATGTTCTTCCGTGGAATCTCTCCAGTCTCATAGAAAGACAGCCGCTCCTCAACTTGTTCTTGGAGTTTTTCTCCAAATACACTTGTGGGGACCTCAGAGAAGCAATCGATTCTTGAGGCAATACTGCATTTGTTAGCTAGGTATCGGGAGATTCGGCCTTTGTTCTTCGCAGCTGCTCGGCCAATGAAGGTGGAATGAAAAATGAGTCCATATTTTGGTGTGTTACCCCTTGTCTTCAGGGCTCTGGAAACTTGGTCCCTTTTTGCTGGGCCCTGGGATCACTCAGACACCAGGACTGGCCATCACCGAATGATACATTTAAAAGTGTTTTAAGAATTTTGTTTCATGTTCATTACATCCTGTAAGGACTGTAATAGCAGGGCCAAGACCATCACAGTGCTGTGTGTAAGAACAGTCTCTCTGTTACTTTGAAAATGATGATGTCTTTGCAAGGAAATAGAGCCAGGCTAGATGAGCATCAGCAGAGGACAGCATTTCCTCAGCCGCCAAGTAAGTGGAAACTAGAAACACTTTGGGAAAACAGATGAGACTGGAAAGTCTTCGTTTAAGCGAGATGGCCCAGTGTCAGACGGACAAGCAGCACATGCAGGTTCATACATGGAACCAATCTGGGCATTTGTATGTATGCAAATAAGTGGTTATGAGAGTAAGGATGGACGACAGAATTAATTAGGAGCTGTGAGAAGAAAGATAGAGGTTTTGGTGGGGGGGATGTGGGAATTCATGATATGAAATGCAAAGGGGAGAGAAAGAAGGAAAAGAGGAGAGAGAAATAACAAAAGTTAATTTTGTTTCAAAGTAGCATAATGAAGCTATTTTTTATAAGTCAATAAAATGATGCTGATGACGTCTAACTGGAGCTTTAGCTTTCAGAAGACTGTAGATGGAGTAATAATGAAAGGACTAGGGGAGGAAGAGAGAATTTCCTGGTGAACTAGCATGGGGTAGGCATGCATTCTGTACAAGTGTGGTCTGTTATTAGTTCCATTTCTGAGGCATGGAAATTGGGGTACTGAGAGTTTAAACAACTGGTCTCCTTTTATACTGAAGCTGAAAATTAGTCTCAGCCAAAGCTGACACCTATTCATTTAAGCTAGAGCACAAATTACAGAGCATTTGGGCACTGTGAAATGCAGATGTAGACAAATATGAAATATATAAATTCTATAATCCAGAATTGCATTTGTTGTACTTCTGGCTGCTATGACCACGTAAACACCCGAGCAGAAGGAACTTTGTGATGCAAGGGCTTGTTTGCTCTTGTGAGTGGGAGGATCCGGCCCATTGTGCTGTGGAAGACATGGCAATGGGAAACTGAGGTGGCTGGTTACATTATGTCCACAGGGTAGACAAGAAGTGGGGCCACATTTTAGAACCCTAAGACCAGTGGCCTTCTTCCTCCAGCGAGGATCTACCTCCTGAAGTTTTTATAACTGTCCAAAACAGCACCAGCCACTGAGGAGAAGGTGTTCAGACACATGAGCCTACAGGGGACATTTTGTACTTAAACCACAACAAACTGAGCAGAATACAGAGGAAAATCCGTGCAGTGTGCCAAGCAGGGGATGCAGCAACACTCACACCTGCAGCTGATAGCGAGCTACACCGAGGTTCAAGGTCTGTAGCCTTAGGAGTGAATAAGAGACTTCTCTTTCTTTCTTGTGATGTTAATCTAGCTTGTCAACTTGATTGGACCAAAGGACATTGGGGAGATTACTTAAGATACCTCTGAGTGTGTCTGTGAGGAAGTTTCCAGAAGTGATAAACTGAGCCAAGAAGATTCACCCTGAATGTGGACAGTACCAACCCATATGCTGAAGACCCATATGGGATTAATGGAGTAAAAAGGAAAGCCAGGTACTGTAAGAGTGTGTGTGTGTGTGTGTGTGTGTGTGTGTGTGTGTGTGTGTGTGTGCACGCGCTTTGGGTTTGCCTGCCTGCCTGTCTGTCTGCCTGTCTGTCTGTCTGTCCTTCCTGATCATCAAGATGTGAGTTACTCATCTCTATTACACGATTACTACCCTGATTGACCAAAATCATGACAAAATTAAATATTTTCTCTTTTGAGTTGTCTCCTTGAGAGTTTGGTCACAAAGCTAAAACATACTTGATGCATTAACATTTTTGTCTTCTCTTTAATTGTGCCATCAAGTTTGTCAGAAATCCAATTGATAGATTAGCAAAATGACAGCTGGGTAATGAGTAACGAGCTGACTCCTCTTGTAATTCTCAAAGGCGAACAAGACAAATGAGATTACAAATGATATCAATTGTTTTGAAAAGAACACAAGTAGCCTCATGTCTCTCAATACCCTTTGGGTTGACCACTTGCTGGAGAGTGAAGAACAGGGCAACCCATGTGGTCTAGCCCAGAGGAGATCATCGTCATGGCTGAGCCTGGGATCAACAGTTCAAAGATGCAGAAACATGCCCAAAGGCACTGCATGGATCACTAGGTCAAGACCAAGTCTCTCTAGTCTCATGCATTGGTGAAGGGCTCATCAGCCATTGTAAAGAGCACACAGCAGAGAAAATCCATCCTGATTTCAGTACTCCAGGGCTGGGTGCTGAGCTCTGAACTAGAGCCCAGATGCAGTCCGAGAGGCACAGAGCAGGTTTCTGGGTTCAAGCCTGCTTGTGTCAGAGAGACAGCCCCTCCGTTCTCCGCCTGTCTCATCAGATTTGAAGATGAAGGGTGTTTGGGTCACAGTGAAGACTCAGCCCATGCTTGCAGGGATTGCCACCACCACAGAACTCACTCAGCTCCACCACGTGCTCCGCATTTAGAAATTCAGGATGAATCTTAAAATAGTTGTGCAATGGTTCGCAAATTTAAAATTGCCCAAAATGGCTTATTTAGAAATAAATATCTTCATTGAATGTGGTAATGAAACTCACTAGTTAAAAAAAAAATTCTCAGAGAAAGGACCTATGGAGCTGAAGGGCTTGCAGCCCCTTAGGATGAACAACAATTACTAACTAGTACCCTCAGAGCTCCCAGGGACCCAACCACCAACCAAGGACTATACAGGGTGGGACTGAATGTTCTGGCAGCATGTGTATAGTAGAGGATCGCAAAGTCGATCATCATTAGAAAGAGAGGACCTCGGCCCAGTGAAGGTTCTGTGCCCCAGTGTAGGGGAATGCCAGAGCCAATCAGTGGGAGAGGGTGGGGTGGCAGGCATGGGGAGCGAGGGAGGCAACAGGGATTTGTTCTTGTTGTTTTTGTTTGTTTGTTTGTTTGTTTGTTTTTGGAAGGGAAACTGGGAAAGGAGAAATTTACATGTAAATAAAGAAAATACCTAATTAAAAAAAAAAAAAAAAGAAAAAAATCTCAGTTTAGCAAAGTAATGTCTAACTGGGCAGATGGCTCAGTGGGTAAGCACCTGCTCCTCAAGGATAATAACCAGCATTCAGGTCCCCAGAACCCACTGGAAAAGCCAGATGGGTGTGGCATCCCTGTAGTCACACCACAAGGGAGGTGGAGACAGAGGAGCCCAAGAATAAGTTGGCTTGTCAGATAAGCTGAAATGTACGTTTAGGAGAGGTCCTGCCCCAACATATAAGGTGGAGACTGACCAAAGAAGTCATATGATGTCAACCTTGAACTGACACTCATATATGCACACATGTGTACAAGCACCTGCACTCACCCATGCTCCCCCACACATGATAACACACATGCATAAGTGCACAAGCATACATTTTAAAAACCATTACATTGTAATGGTGGAATCAAGTAACCAGAATTTTTTGTTGCAGACACAGTTACAATGATGAGTTGGTACCCTGCTGCCACTGACCTGAGCTGCTCTGGTCTTGGCTGGTCCTCCACGTGTATTCCCCCCGCCCCCCCAGGGCTTTTGTACATGATGCTCTTTAAGTTTCTTGTCTTTCCTTTTCTGCTTGTTTCATTCTTCACGTGCTAATTTTCAGCTTAGTATGATTGCCCCATGGAAGTCCTCCTTGATCTCCCTGCTTAGATCAATACTTCCCAGTAGCCTTTGTGTTTGTATCCCACGCATGCTTGACTTCTATCATTTTGTTTCTTGCAATGGACCTTGTGCTCCAGGGGTGAAAGACACTCATCTTTTTTTAACTTGTCACAATATTTCAATAACCCAATATGGTTATGCTCATAATAGGAGCAGGATAAATATTTAAAAAAAAATAAACAAAAACGTGAATGAATTGAGCATGCATGCTCTGGGCCTTGGTATTTGACATATCTGAACCACTTTGATTCATTTCTCTTAAATTTCACAATATAAGCTCCATGGGGACATATTTTTGTTTGCATTGCATTAATCTCTCACAATGTAGAACTGGTTACATTTTCTATCATGTTATATTCATCTCTGAACTGGCCACATCATCTCTTAGCTATCATCAATTGCCTGTAAGAGTAGGGCCTTGCAAGATTCTCCCAGTCATTCTGGCATGCCAACTGGTGTGTCACTGAGCTGGTCTTGTGTAGGTTACTGTATTGTTGTAATTTAGTGGGTTCAGCAGTCATGAGTAATGGTCTAGGTTTATAGAGCCAGACATGGATTCGCTCCTACTGAACGGGCATTAAGTCCAGTTAGATGGATGTTGGTTACCTCCAAGATGTTAAGTGCTCTACTTCACCATTGGAGATGTCTTGGCTAGTTGGTTATTAGAGTAGCTCATAGACTTCACAGGTGGCTAGCATTATTGATTGTTTTTCTTCCTTAGCAATTTACATAGCACCATACAATGGGAGGCAGAGTCCTAAAAGACAAGCTTCTAGATTGATTCCAACACAATTCCTTCAAGCTTCAAGTTCTGTGTCTGAAGTTTGTGTGTCTTCAGTAAGAAGACTCTAATTTAGAGTCTTGACTTTAAATATTTAAGAGAAACTAAGGTCAACAATAAGAGCCTATATTATTTTCTTTTGGGAGGCATTCCTTGGTTACTCTAACCAGCAACTTGAAGGGAAATTTCACTTACCAGGCACTGGGGTTTTTCTGAAATAGTCTATGGTTCTTGGAAGAATCATTGTCATCTTTAGTGGTGTGATGTAAAATCTATCATCTATCTATCTATCTATCTATCTATCTATCTATCTATCTATCTATCTATGCATATATAATGTATTTATATAATGATTTTAATGTTTTTAAATATATATACACATATATATTTTAAAGGAAATGTAAAATATTGATTGCTTATGAGTTTTTCAAATGTCTTTAGTGTTATTTATTCCTCTTTCCTCACTTTTCCTCTGTTTTATTCTCCAACCCTCTTCTGAGCTAAAGCACACACTGCCTCTAACATTTCCCATTTCCTGTCATAGTTCCCACCTCCTAGCACCTATGTCTTACTATTCTCTTCTCTCTGTCTCCTTTGCCTCCAACAGTCCCATCTTCCTTTTCTGGTTTCTAAGATTAATATATGTTATGTATTCATATCTAAGGGTTTGGAGCTGGGATCCATGACTAAAGGAAACATACTTTACTATAATGAAGCCTGTGTGTAGCAAATCTACGCCCAGAGTCATCCTAAGTGGAAAAAAAACTGAAAGAAGGTCCATTAAGCTCAGGAATGAGACAGGGACATCCACTACCATAATCCTTTTAAATAGCATGTCTAAAGCACTAGCTAGAGCAATAAAGCAAGATAAATAAATTAATGGGATAGAAATATGAAAAGAAGTTTAATTATCCCTATTTGCAGATGCTATAATATAATACGTAAAGATAGCAAATTACACCAGAAAACCTTATAAATGATTATCATTTCCAGCAAACTGATAGGATACAAAATCTGTTTGGATCGGTAGTCTTTCTATGTAACAATAACAAACAAAGAGATCATAGAAAGACTAACATTCACTATAGCCTTAAAATATTTAGGACTAACCCTAATCAAGGAAGTGAGAAACATCTCCAATGAAAACTTTTAATCTCTGAAGAAAAAGATTGAGAGAGATGGAAGATCTCTATGCTCATGAATTGATAAAATAGTTATTGTGAAGATGCCATCTTACCAAAATGTATTTACAGGCTCAATTCAATTCCAATAAAAGTATTGATAACATTTTTTTCACAGAAACATAAAGAAATTGAGATTCATGTAGACTCATAAAAGACTAAGAATAGCTAATAAAGCAATGGAGAAAAATAACAAATATAGAGGGATTATACTATCAGTATTTAAGTTATATGACAGAGCTAAAGTATTAAAACCAGCATGGCTGGAACACCAACTGACATGTACACCAGCAGAACAAAACAGAAGACACAAACAGGAGTCACCTCAGTTACAACTATCTGATATTTGACAACAGTGTCAAAAATCATACTCTGGCCAAAGGATAGCAAGTATCCTCAACAAATAGTGCTTGGAGAACTGGATGTCTACATGTAGAAGGATGGAATTAGACTTATATTTATGACTCTGCACAGGAATCAATTCCAAATGGATCAAAGACCCCTGATGTGAAGCTTGAAAGGTGAGAAGAAAACACAGGCAGCACCCGAACAATCCAGACGGTGCAGGAAAGAGCTTCCTGAGCAGGACTCCATTCATGCAGGAGTCAAGGCCAACAGCAGGCAGACGGGGCCTCATAAAACTGAAATGTTCTGCTCAGCAAAGGAAACAATCGCAAAGAGGAAGCCCATAGAATGGGAGAGAATCTCTGTCAGCAATAGAGCTGACAGATGATTAATATTTAGAAAGAGGCAAAGAACAAAAGAAGAGGGAACAAGAAAACAAACGACCCAGTTTTAAAAAATGTGCAGCAGATCTGAAATAAAAATGGCTAAGATTTCTTTTACATATGTTCAACAATCTTACCAATTAGTGAAATGAAAACTGAAACAATTTTGAGGTTTCACCCTACTCCAGTTAGAGTGGCCAAGGTCAAGAAAGCAACTGTTAATAAGTACTTCTTAGGATGTGGAGAAAAGACGACCCTCACTCACTGCTGATGGGATTGCAAGCTGGTCCATGACTCTGGAAATTAGTTGGAGAATTCTCATTTGAAAACTAAAAGTAGACCTACCATATGACCTGGCTATATTACTCCTTGACATGTGCCCAAAGGATTGAACATCCTGCACTACAGATAAGCTCAGCCATGTTCATTTTCTACTCACAGTATCTAGGAAAAGGAAACATTCTAAATAGCCATAAACTGACGGATGGATAATGAAAATTAAGTGCATATACACAATATAATTCTGATCAGCTATAAAGAAAAATGAAATCACCAAGTTTGCAGGGAAATGGATGTATCTAAAGTATTTATCTTATTTTTAGGATTATAATCACAACATTTCTCCTTTCCCTTTCCTCCTTTCAAACTCTCTCACATATGATATATGACATATGACACATAGTATTTAATGTTTAATATAGCACATAGCATAATATATTATGCAAATACACACACACACATATATATATATAAACCTATTAAGTCTGTATGATGTGTGTTTTCAGAGCTGATCATTTGGCATCGGGTAACCAATCAGGGTGCTCTTTCCTGGAGAGTTTCTCCCAATC
>JADRCD010226881.1:0-18422 GCA_019843815.1 Montemys delectorum
CATGGATTGGCAGGATTAATATAGTAAAAATGGCCATCTTACCTAAGGCAATCTACAGATTCAATGCAATTCCCATCAAAATTCCAACTCAATTCTTCACAGACTTAGAAAGAGCAATTTGCAAATTCATCTGGAACAACAAAAGATCCAGGATAGCCAATACTATTCTCAACAATAAAGGAACCTCTGGTGGAATCACCATCCCAGACCTTAAGCTGTACTACAGAGCAATTGTGATAAAAAACGGCATGGTATTGGTACACTGACAGGCAGGTAGATCAATGGAACAGAATTGAAGACCCAGAAATGAACCCATGCACCTATGGTCACTTGATCTTTGACAAAGGAGCTAAAACCATACAGTGGAAAAAAGACAACATTTTCAACAGATGGTGCTGGCTCAACTGGCAGTTAACATGTAGAAAAATGCAAATCGATCCATTCCTTTCTCCTTGTACAAAGCTGAAGTCCAAGTGGATCAGGGACCTCCACATCAAACCAGATACATTGAAACTAATAGAAAGTAAAGTGGGGAAGAACCTCAAGCAAATAGGCACAGGGGAAAATTTCCTGAAGAGAACCCCAATAGCTTCTGCTCTAAGATCAAGAATTGACAAATTGGACCTCATAAACTTGCAAAGCTTCTGTAAGGCAAAGGACACTGTCAATAGGACAAAATGGCAACCAACAAATTGGGAAAAGATTTTTCCCAATCCTATATCTGATAGAGGGCTAATATCCAATGTATACAAAGAACTCAAGAAGTTAGACTCCAGAGAACCAAATAACCCTATTAAAAATGGGGTACAGAGCTAAACAAAGAATTCTCAACTGATGAATACTGGATGGGTGAGAAGCACCGAAAGAAATGTTCAACATCCTTAGTCATCAGGGAAATGCAAATCAAAACAACTCTGAGATTCCACCTCACACCAGTCAGATTGGCTAGGATAAAAAACTGAGGCAGCAGCAGATGCTGGAGAGGTTGTGGAGAAAGAGGAACACTCCTTCATTGCTGGTGGGATTGCAAAGCTGGTACAATCACTCTGGAAATTAGTTTGGCGGTTCCTCTGGAAAGTGGACATAGTTCTACCAGAGGACCCAGCTATACCACTCCTGGGCATATACCCAGAAGATGTGCCAACAGGTAATAAGGACACATGCTCCACCATGTTCATAGCAGTCTTGTTTATAATAGCCAGAAACTGGAAACAACCCAGATGTCCCTCAACAGAGGAATGGATATAGAAATTGTGGTACATCTACACAATGGAGTACTACTTAGCTATTAAAAACAATGAATTTATGAAATTCTTAGGGAAATGGATGGACCGGGAGAATATCATCCTGAGTGAGGTAACCCAATCACAAAAGAACACATATGGTATGCACTCTCTGATAAGTGGTTATTAGCCCAGAAGTTTATAATACAGGAAGAACAACCCACAAACCACAAGAAACTCAAGAAGAAGGAAGACCAAAAGGTGGACATTTCATTCCTTCTTAAAAGTTGGAACAAAATACCCATGGAAGGAGTTGCAAAGACTAACTATGGAGCAGAGACTGAAGGAAGGACAAGCCAGCCTAATGTAGCTATCTCCTGAGAGACTCTGACAGTACCTGACTAATACAGATGTAGAGGCTCACATCCATCCATTAAATTGAATACAGGGTCCCCAAGGAACAAAGAGATGAAGGTTTTGTAGCCCCTTATGATGAACAACAATATGAATTAACTAGTACCCTCAGAGCTCCCAGGGACTCAACGACCAACCAAGGACTATATATGGTGGGACTGATTGTTTTGGCAGTATGTGTAGAGTAGAGGATTGCAAAGTCTATCATCAATGGGAGGAGAGGCCCTTGGCCCTGTGAAGGTTCTGTGCCCCAGTGTAGGGAAATGCCAGGGCCAATAAGTGGGAGAGGGTGGGGTGGCAAGCATGGGGAGGGGGATGGAACGCAACAGGGTTTTTTTCTTGTTTCTGTTTGTTTATTTGTTTGTTTGTTTTTTGGAGGGGATCCTGGGAAAGGAACAATCATATGACATGTAAATAAAGAAAATATCTAATTAAAAAAAGTAAAAAAAAAAATCTGTGTCAATACAACTCTCTGTAAAACATTACAATTCTCTATTGTAACAACATAGGTTCCCACTGTGTTAATGAAGTGCCCTATTATATCCTTATAACTCTTCATTTTTTAAAATATCCTTTTGAGACAAGGTTTCTCTACATAACCCTGCTAATCTTGGAACTTGCTATGTAAACCAAGCTGGCCTTGAACTCACAGAGATCTGCTTGGCTCTGCCTCCTGAGTGCATGAATTAAATATTCCCTGCCTGCCATGCACTACAGTACTCCCTAGTGACTATACAATGCTCCCTTGTTACAACATAATAGCTCCTTTTAGCATCACAGGGAGCTATTGTGACATCACAGTTTTCCATTTTGACCACACAATGCCCCATTAGGCCACCATCACTCTCCATTGTATCACCTTACTGTTCCACTATAACATCATAATGCTTCATAGAGACATCACAATTCCCTATTATGAAGTCATGTTTACTGTTGTGACACCACAAAGGGTTTTTAGGCAACCTAGATATTAATATTCTTCTCACAAATCAGACTAGCAACATTACTCTCCATTTGTGTTAGCAGCCTCCAGGAGGTGTGCATTCCTGAAGCCTGGCTACCTTACTATCTGACACTCATACCATCAACTTAAGAAAAAAAAAGGCACATATTCTCAACTCCAGGAGGGTGTTCCTGTATACCAACATGTGAAAATGCCTGGTCAGTAGCCATTTTGCTTTATGCAACCAAGTTTGTCTTCTCTTAACCTGACTTGATTATTTCAAATATTATTCAAATGTGTTCTGATTCTTGGCTTTTATAAACATTGTCCTAGAGAAGCAGTTCAGCAGCCTGTGGGTTGCAACCCCTTTGAGGGGAGTGATCGAACAACTATTGGAAAACACAAATATTTATATTACGATTCATGACTAGTAAAATTAGAGTTATGAAGTAGGAACAGAAATAATTTTATGGTTGGGGTCATCACAACAGTAGGTACTGTAGTAAAAGGTCATAGCATTATGGAAGCTGAGAACCACTCTCCTAGAGGAAGCCCTAGGCCTTGACATAGCGCTATGAGAAAAGAGAGAAAATTCAATATTCACTCTTTACTTTCTCAACATGTTTTCAGACTTACCTCAGCCTGGTATAATGCATGTTATATAAAGTGGTCATTCATTTTGCCTCTGTAACTAATGAAATAAGTGATATTGCATGAAAAAATGAGGTAATTAAATAATCCTGGAGTTATTTGAGTTAATGCCTTCCTAAAGGATGAGCTGGGGAATGAAGAATGAAAAATTAATTTATGCTTCTGCTTATAGAATTATAATCTCCCTCCCTCTCTGTCTCTCTCTCTCTGTCTCTCTCTCTCTCTCTCTCTCTCTCTCTCTCTCTCTCTCCCCCCTTCTCTCATGCACACGCACAGGCAGGCAGACAGACACACAAAAACACCTTTAAGTATTTGTCTTTTTGAGAAAGCACTTCCCAAATTAGTCACACATTTTCACTAGGCAAATAATACCAAGGTGGGGTTATAGTTGGAAGAAAATGGAGAACAGGATGGTTCAAAAGCTGCCACATACTCAGTCCAGCCATACAATAGACCTAGCTCTGAGGTAGATATGGAGAGCAAGGCTGCTGTGGGAAAAGAATTGGGAACTGAATTTTGGCTAAGAGACCAGGGCCTTTCAGCTTAAATCTTGAAGGGATATCTTTTAATGCCACGTCTTCCTTACAGGTCTTTAATACTAGATGTGTTAAGTGTAGTCATTTTGACCATTTTCTCCTGTGTTCAGGTATGGTAAAGCTCAGGTGTAAGGAAGACATGAATGTCCCTTAGAAGTCATGCTCTATGAAGCTTTTAGACTAGAATATACATAATTAGCTCTATAAACGGCTCCCTGGACACAATGAAGAGAGCAACTACCTGCTTAGAGGAATGAGAATGCCCACCTAGAGACAAGGTGAGTCATGATGCCAGACCTTATCTCTAGGCCTTGTAGAGAGCAGTCCAAACCGCGCCCTAAAGATGGCGACGGCTGGCCGAGAGCTTTGAGATAAACAACTCCTTATCTGGCTTGAAGGTTGTGCTTCTGAGTGGCCTGATCTTACCTGTTTTCCCTGGCCTATGGGGAGATGACACGTGGCATGAGTTCATGGGCTCCTACTAGGGGATATAAACTGTGCCCGGGTAAGGATCTCGGGCTCACCTCCACACAATGCTGCCTGTAGAGTATCCTGAGTAAACTGCTAAAAGAAGGAACCGGTTGTGTTGTGTCTTAATTCCTGTTGGTCAGGGTTGGTGCAGCACAGGCCTGACTATGGGGCCATACTGGGTTTTGTCTATACTGCCCCCTCCCACTATGTGGTGGTTTAAATGAGAGGTCTCCCACATTCTTAGGCATTTGAATATTTGGTTGCCAGTTGATGACCCTGTTTGGGGATGCTTTGGAGGTATGGCCATGCTGAAGAAACTGTGTCACTGGATGCTGTTGTTGAGAGCTTGAAGACTTGATGCAGTTTGGAGTTTGTTCTCTCTGCTTCCTGTTTGTGGTTTGGGATGCGAGCACTCAGCTGCTGCTCCTACTAATATGCTCCTGCCTGATGCTTGCTGCCATGCTTCCTGGCCATGATGGACTCTTTTTCTTGTGGAACTGTAAGCCCAGTAAATTATTTCCTCTAGATTGCAAATTCGATCATCAATAGGAGGAGAGGACCTCGGCCCTGTGAAGGTTCTGTGCCCCAGTGTAGGGGAATGCCAGGGCCAATAAGTGGGAGAGGGTGGGGTGGCAGGCATGGGGAGGGGGAGGCAAAAGGGGTTTGTTCTTGTTGTTTTTGTTTGTTTGTTTGTTTGTTTGTTTGTTTTGGAGGGGAAGATGGGAAAGGGAAAATGTACATGTAAATAAAGAAAATACCTAATTAAAAAAAAATAATAATACATCATTACTAGTATTTTCCTAAATAACCATAAAAATGTAAAAAAAAATTATTTCCTCTATAAGTTGCCTTAGTTTTGGTGTCTTACCACAGCAACAGACATGTATATAAAACCCTAGATGAAGAACAGCACTGGGTCTTGAGATGTTGGTCACGAACGGGTATGGGAAGTGAGAAAAACACACTTGAAGGAAGATAAGAGACTAACTGCTCTGCTGCTGGCTTCAGTCTGGTGTCTGAGCTTTAAGATGAACTATCCAGTGGCTCCATGATTAGCTCATCACAGTTGAGAAAGGAGGTGGAATTTCCCTGCATCCATGAGACAAATCTGGCATTTCAAACGTTGCTCCTTTTGATGCTATGTAGGTGTTCGTTCTCTCCTTGAGGATAGTGCTAGCTATAGATTGACGCTATTGATGATGAGCACAATCGAGCCTGCACCTGAGTATGTGCACACGCTAGCTCTTAGGCTATCAAGAAGACCATGTTTCCCTGGAGCATCAGGAGTGTTCTCTGGGGAGACTAGGTTGAAGTACTGTGCAAGCCTCAAGCTTTAAATGCACGGAGGAGAAAATATAAACCTGTAGTCTAGTCTGCTGTGCGAAGGAGGCTTTGGCTGTATCTCCCTCTGGCAAGCTTTAAGGCCTCTGGTTTCTGCCATGCTCCCCACTAAATATTTACATTGTAGGGAAATTACTTGACCTCTCTAGTTTACTTGTTATTTTGCTTTGGTGGTGTTGCAGAAATTTCTGAGAAACTGAGTCATTGAGGTTTTTTTTGTTTGTTTGTTTTTTGTTTTTTTAACTGGGGAGAGGAAAGTTTGTTAGGTTGGTAGGCCGCACCCAGATCACTCTGTAATTGCCTGGGCCTCCTTTCTTGGATTCAATAGCCTTTTATTACTCGGAAGTGAACAAACAGGAAGTGCAAGTACAAACGCAGCTATGGCCAGGTAGGGTTAAAATTCCATAACTCTGCCCTCTCAGTGCCTTGAGTTCCTGGAGATACTGCAAGTGGAGCAGGGCAGTTCAACAGAACTGTTTCAGCACTGGGGAATTTCCTTTGTTTCAACACATGGCAGTTTGGGGATTTTCCATCACATTCCCTCCTGTTAGGAACATTAAGTGAAACCATTTTTGTGTAATCTGGAAATGATGTTGAAGACACATCGTGTCATTTTTGAATCAAGAATTTGTTTTGACAAAATGAATATAAACGTGTTTTAACTTAAAGGATGTTATTTTTGTAAAAGACAAGTCTTGACAGTGTAAATATAACATGATTTGACTGTGCATAAAACAGAAGAAAAGTATGTGACAATTTGTATGATAAGCCATGAGCTGACACACCCAAACAGCGTGAGAACTGAAATGAAACAGGCCCCAGGATTGCAGGGCATTTCAAGCCACTGTACTGATTTCTAGGACTTCGACATTAGCTACTGTGTGACTCGGGCTCTGATGATGGTGAGTGTCCTGCACCAGAGTCAAGTTCCCTCCTGTCAGTGCTTGCCACTTGCTGACTCTCAAGGACCTTCTGGAATTTCTGACAGTGCCATCCTCCCAGCCTGCAGTAGCTAAAGGACCTCATAGTGAATTCGGGTTGAACCTGCTTCTCAAATGTCCTCATGGGAAATGATTCCCCAGCATATCTTACCCATTTTTTTTCTATTTGATGAGGTAGCTATTTCCATGGGATTGCCATAATCTATAGTATGGTATTGTAAGGAATGTTTGTGTAAATAAACCAAGCATATTCTAAACACAAATCTCTCGTGGACATCCTAAATGCCAAGTGCCCCACAGCTCACTGGCTGTGCTCTCCACACCTTCTCTGTTTTGGTCATAATCCGTTGTGATTCTTCTGAAGGAATCTTCTGATACTGGTGGAGGACCTGAAGTCTAGCTGCTTCTATTCCGTTTCTGATGAACTGAGCTAGAAGACTTATAAGGCATGGCCCAAATAGTGGAGTCAGGAGAATGATAACCGAAGGCCCTACTGGAGGGGAGTTAGCCATGGGCTCCAGGAGGCCCAGGTCTTACCCCAGTAAGATCCTTTGGTCTTATCTCAGACCTTGATTTTTTCTAACAATTGCCTCAATTTCATGACTATCCACCATTGTTTTGTATAGAAACAACCTTCTTTTCCTAGGAAGACATGTATGTCACCTTATCCAGCTATGATTAGGTCTGGCCTTCTACCTCGGCTGCCAGGGAGTCTATATGATGCTGCAGGATGACCATATTCTGTTAGACTTTTCTGAGGCCCTCTTATGCTTTGGTTGGAAAGCTGGCTATGTTGGACCTGTTTGTTGGATCACAAACATGGTTGACTCTATGGCAGAAGCATCAACGAGGGTCATGCTCAATAATATTGGGGATAAGATAGGATTTCTTTTTCCCTTGTTCCAAGCATTGGTCTACCTCTGACCCAAGGCTTTCTTTCTTTCTTTTTCTTTTTTTCTTGTTCCAAGTATTGGCTACCTTTGGTCCAAGGAGACTATCTAGGTGTGAAGCCATGAATACCATCTTGCATGCCCCTCCCATGCTAACTGACAAGGGGGTGCAGAGACAGAATAAAAAGTATTTAGAAATAGAGGAAAAATTATAGATATTGTACTATGGGTCTGGGAAAATCCAGGCACCCAGAAACCCAAAAGGACGGAGGATCCACAAGTTCATTAGGCAGGGACCAATGTGACAATGCAAGAAAAAAGGAAGAATGAATGCACCAGGACCAAAATATTACCTGTTGATAAGAATCAAATATTTGAAAGTTACTGAAAGAAATGGGGAATGAAATGGCCTAGGAGAGGTCAAGTTAACCTGACCCCACTCCTCCTCCCCCTTGGAGCCACAGCCTGTGTGTAAACAAATGGTTTCTCTCTTCTGGGAAATAACACTTGTAAGATACCTCATAGATCAAAGGGTTCCTCTTTCCTCCTGAGAAAGGATTCCTTGAAGTAGATTGATGATAGACAGACAGACAGACAGACAGACAGACAGACAAACCCTTGAGCCTGCAGCTGGTGTGACTTGATGTAGTCTTCTTGACTTTAAAAACCTTGCCATGCCTTGCTTCTGGGGGGTGGGGTGAGAGTTCTCTGTGGCAGGAACAGCTTAAATAAAGGACTGGCAGTGCTGTGGTTGAGCATCCAAATGGCATTTCAAGACATCTGGAGGCCTCTAGTCTCTTCTCAGAATGAAGCAAGTCATCCTCAAGGGAGTTCAGAATGGAGTTCCTGAGGAACAAACCCGGCCAAAACGGGAGACGTTTCCCATTGTCTCGAATAGTTCTGGGTAGCAAGGCAGGATACAAAGCAGACATTGGAGTTTAGGGTTTTTGACTTTGAGGGTGGCTGCAGATAGGAGGGGGAAATGTCGGGAGTTTCAAATTGTAATTCTCCACCTTAAGGGTGGGTGACTTTTCCGAGTTGAAACTTAGAGATCAGGACTGCCGTGGATTCCTGAGGGGCATGGAAATGAAGCCAGTCTTGACCCGAGAGAGGGGGTCAAAGGGAAGATCCTGCCAAGAATCAATGCAAGGAAACTGCTTTGGTGTCTGGGTTCTTCAATGCAGGTGTCTCACACTCTGTGGATGGTGGCCAGGTCCAGAGTTCCTTCTGAAGGCCAATTGAGATTCCAGGAGAGCCAGTGCTCTTCACAGACAGCTCTTCATCTGGAGAGCTTTGTTCTTACACCACTGCAGTAGTCTCTACAGAACCCTGACTTGAAATTTGCCAACATCCTCTGAAACATCATGGGGTACTTGAAAATGGTTTAATTTTAAATGCTCCTGGCATGTGTACAGTGTGTGTGCACAAAAAGGGGTAGGGAACCTGGGGTATACTTTCCTCTTTAGTCTGATTCCCACCTGGATGGATGCCTTGTAATGACTTAAGACGTTCCCTTAGTGCCATATGTATAATCTCAGTGGTGGGTCACCCCCCATTACAGGAGGTGAGAGCTCATTCAGGTTACGCAATCTCAGGTGAACTGTTGGTTTCAGCCCAGTCAGACTCTGTAGCCTTGGAGGTATGGAGCCACCATCTTCATTCTCACATCCACGTTCATTTACCCAGAATTTAAATATGTGATCCCTAGCTATTCCTACAGTATCCTGTTCTAGCTGGAATTCCAGAGCTCGTGCTACCTTGGCCAAGATGAAAGGATGGTTCCCTGAGTGCTGGCCTTACCAAACTGAGAGGCTTGGGGCAGGGCTGAAGTGTGACAGCCCAATCTTGCTGGGGCTTCTGGAATGTTGCTGGAATTTCTGGGAAACCATGACCGTAAGCCTTTTTTTTAGGTTGGGGAAAGGAGAGTTTCCCTAGATCTCTCTGTAATGGCTTTGGCCTCCCATCTCGTGTTCAGCAGCCTTTTAATATACAGGAAAGCAGAACTCAAACAAATAAGAAGTACATGTACAGAGGCAGGTATGCAGCATTATACGACTTAGTTTGATAGAGTTAAAATTCTGTTACCCTGTTTCCTCAGAGCCATGAGTGCCTGGAGATAACAGGACAGTCTAATAGAAGTAACTCAACAGTAGACAGCTTGGGGTTTTTTCTATCACAGTGCTTAGTAGTAATCTTTAAGTAGTCTGACAACGTGTATTGTATTGTTAGAGAATTGCTCTAATTTGTGCTTTCTCATATACAATATCTGTCAGATTTATAACGAGAGATTTCATTTCCAACTCTTAGCTCTGCAGCCAGGTTTCTCATGATCAGTGGAGTAGTTTTCCTTTCTCCACAGCTTAGCCTAGAGAATGATCAGAGGGAAGCTGTGGGGGACTGAAAACTAGCAAGTTCAAAACAATGTGTGTAGCAGGGAAGAGCCACTCAGAATTTTCATGAGTTCTGTGGAAGATTTTTGTTTTGAATTTTCAAGCTTTTCATCCCATACTCTGCAAAGAGTTTTAAAGACCCTGTGCCATGAAAGTGGAGTTCATTTCTTCAGACATAAAGTGAAATCTTCTTTTCTTCCATTTCCGATTTTTCAGTCATAGAATCTGATGAATTCCCACTTTGTGTTTCCCTGGTGCAGATGGAGTATTGTGTTCAGGATAAGAATTACAGTTACACTCAACTTTAAGGGTCCCAGAATTCCCATGGAATGGACAATTGTAAAATGTAGGCAATCATCAGGACTGCCAGGAGTTGATGCACACTTGAGAAATGAACTGAGAGTGCCTTGGAATTTGCATTCAGAATGGCTGCCAAGGAGGCAAGAATGCCAAGATCTTAGGATTCCTCCAGAAAACCATGATGCATGAAGATGTTCCAAGGCTTAAAGCTAACATAACATTTTATCAAGTTAATATATGCTTTTATGTAAATATACTTTAATTTTTTTCTGTTATTTTTTTTTTACCTTCACATTTATCTTTTTGATGAGTTTTACGACAAAGATACAATACTAAAAAAACCAAAATGATCAGATGTTTTGACATATTCCTGAATTCCTGGAACCTTGGGAGGCCGAAATAGGAGAATGGAGAATTTGAGGCTAGCTTGGGGTGTCTAGTGATGTTTTGTTCCAAGTAAGTTAACCCAGTAGGTGTACATTGTCCTCAGTTAGGCCTTAGGTACTCCCTGGATACTAAGACTGAAAATGTACATTTTGTAAGAAAAAATCTTACTGTGGTAGTTTCTCATAATTTAAAAATGTTATTAATTATATTAAAAATTACTTCACATAGTTATCACCTGGACTTAAAAAAATGAAAGAAAAGAAAACCAGAAAGTGCAAGTCTAAGGGAATGCCATACACTTTTCCACAGGCTTCACCACAATTCTTATACCTCACTGTCAGGCAAGCCCCCATTTCCCCTTCTTTTAGTGACTTTGTTTCAGTCAAGCACACTGAACACCATAGATGATTTAAAATTTTTTTGAGTTAAATTATTCTGATAATTATTTTGGAACAGAAATAATCCATTCATCAATAACCTTGAGAAACATAATATAAAATATGACTGAAGAAATGACAGACAGTTCAGTTAAAAGGAGTTTAAGAGTCCAAATGTGATTATCCCATTTTCTTTTTGTGCTGAGAAATGTTCTGGGCAGAGAGCAGATATACAGCGAATATTTACACATGGATTTAGAAGTGTGGCTAGAATTTAGGATCGCCTTCCAAACAGAGTCTGCATAGAGGTGAGGAAATGTAAAAGGTTTATTGGAACATGTACAATAACTGGGGAACTGATTCCAATCAGATTTTTTTATTCAGAACAAAAATTAGATTATCCCTCCCCCCCCCCCCAATCTCTGAGGATGTTTTAGTATAAAGCAGAAGAAAACTTGAAGTATTTCTCTTCAGCTTGGGTCAGACATTGCTGTGTGAAGATGCGCTATTATTATGCAAGTGGGCTAGGGTAAATATTCTTAAGTGTATGAATGAATATTACACAAGATCTTTGTTTTTGTAGTATTTTTTTTTAAAGCTTAACACCAAGCATTCATACTCTAAAGCCCAGGGTACAAACTGGGTTCCACTGGTCTCTCAGTAGCTATCCCTGGTGCTTACCTGAATGTGGCCATGGGGCTTCCTTACACCCAGGACAGAAGCACAGTTGGTAAGATTTCCCAGCACTCTAGGAGCTACAAAGCACAGTGGTCACAGAAGACTGCTTGTCTGAAGACCACAGTAGGCCCTTGAGGAAAACATTTCTTTTCTATTTCTGTGCTCTGAAAGCCGAGGAAGACTGAGAGAAGCAGGAGTATCCATCTGCTCTATCCATGTGTCATCCAAGGCAATGATTTTAGTGGCCTCTGTAAGGAAACCCATTTTTGCTCTTCTTTCTGATGAAGCATAGATCACAGATCCACAGTGCAACCAGCTCCTCACGTTTTCTATGACTCTTAGGAATCACTTTTGCCCTGTCCCTAAGTGTGATGGCTGTTCTTGGTTGTCAACTTAACTGCTTCTGAAATGGTAAAATCCCCAAGCATGGCACACCGGTGAGGGATTTTTATGTAATTCCAAGTAGGAAGATTGTTCTGTTCAGGATCTTTGAAATGGGAAGATTCAACTTTAAACCAGGCCTGCTGAGATCGGAAGTCCTGCCTTTAATCTGGGCCATTCCATCTGCTGCCTACGTAAGAACATGGAAGAAGGAAGTTTTGGCTTCTTGCCTGCTTGCTTTCTTCTCGTTAGGAACTCCATTCCTCCACTGGCATTAAGCCTGCTTCTTTGGGATTCTAGCATCTACAGAAGACCAGCTGAGATACTAAACCTCTTGGATTGAAGAATTACTGGATTTTTGGACATTTCATTCACAAGCTGCCATTGCTAGATTGCCAGGACCACAGCCTTTAAGACATTCTAATAAATCCTTTTTCTACACACACACACACACACACACACACACACACCCCAAACACACTTATTCATAAGTTCCCTTATGGTAGAGAACCCTGACTAATACATTAAGCAAGAAAACTTTTGTTCTGAGAACATAACTGTTTCAAGAATATTGACCTTTGCCTTGATAACTTGTTGCCTAAGGAGGTACACAGCCACAATGGCTATTGGGCTTGAGTAAAATATAACTTGAAATGTGTTGTAGCCAGGCAGTGGTGGTGCACATCTTTAATCCCAGCACTTTGGAAGCAGAAGCAGGGGGATTTCTGAGTTCGAGGCCAGCCTGATCTACAGAGTGAGTTCCAGGACAGCCAGGGCTACACAGAGAAACCCTGTCTTCAAAAAACAAAAACAAACAGACAAAAAAAAAAACCCAAAGAAAAAAGAAATGTGTTGTAACACAGCAGACAAAAGAAACAAAAGTCAGAAGTGCTCTGAGGAGACTAGAGAGTAAAATTAACTCTGGGTTTTGGAGGAGTCCTCCTCTGTGGAAAGGTCTTTGCAGAGATCTCACCTGCCATATGCAGAGTACTACTAAGAAAATTATTGTCCATAACCCTAATAAATGTAAATCATATAGTTTTTATTGAATTATTTTAGAGCCCCACTGGTGAGCCCAGAATGAAAATATGCTTCAAATAGAGTTATTGTTGATTAATAGCTTTGTTACTTTTGATTCCTGATTAAAAGTCATGATCTTATATTGCAGATTGAGCTATGAAATACAAGTGAATGTGTGAACTTGTGCATGTGTACACACACACACACACACACACACACACACACATACATACACACACACACTCAAGCATATACTAAATTACCTCAAAATTACATGGCAAATACAAAATAAGATCTAATGAAAATTTTCCTGTATGATACTAATAAGAAACATTGTTGGGATTACAAGGTATGCACATTTGTTACTAAATAATTGTGGGTCTTTAAAATAGTATCTTGCATAATAAGACTGATCAGTTAAGCAAAAAAGAAAAGAATGCAAATATGGGTAAAATGAACTGCTTTTTATTTTAAATTACCTTTCCCAACTCTCCCCAATAAGCTATTTATCCCCAAGAGTTAACGCTTATACAGAACACTGGCATTGTATGTGTTAAAAACTCAGTGCAATGAGTTTCCTTTACTGGATCTGTAGAAATTTAGCTTTAAAAATATATATTATTGAACTTGTTACTGTAAAAATGACTTATTATGCCAACTACTAATGGTTCTTTGACCATACCATTCTGACAAAGCTTGCATTAAAATCTTACACATCAGCATTCACCTACAGGTACCTTTACTTTGCCTCCACCATCCAACTCTGTACCCAGACTCCTCATGTCTTCCTCATGGTCTAGTCTGGTGAGTAACTCTAATCTCCTCACCCATATCTTTTCCTTATACTGACCAGATTTTGTCTGGGTCTTGCAACCAGTGAACCAGCCTAGTCTAGCTTTCCTTGCCTTTACTGCAAAGGAACTCTAGACTTGGGCTAGGATTCTCTCTCACTTGACCATCAAACCTCAGGACTCTTCCTTGTCATATACAAACTTTCCACTCATATCTGTCTACCCCTATCTGAACAGGAAGCACATCCTGTATATCAGCTGAATCCCCTCTGTCCGTCTGACTTCATCTCCAAAGCCATCTCCAGTCTTTAGACACAATTCACTACACACACATGCACACACACACACACATACACACACACACACACACACACACACACACACACACATACACACATCTTTTCCCCAACCTGCTCCATCGATAATAAACTCAAAGCTAACAAAGTCCACATGCCCAGATCTCCTCTCGAGAATACCAACAATATGAAAGATGAAGCCAGTGTCTTCTGCCAAAACCAATAAGAACCATCTACATGAACCCATGACATATAATTTTAAGAAAATTATAAACATACTGAAAGAATTCAAGTAGTTTAAAGGAGACACACAGAAACAGCTCAGTGAAATCAAGGAGAGCACACAGAGAATAAATGCCTGAGTGATGCCCAAGAAATCACAAACATAAGGATGATAGAAAGGATGGAAACAACCTAATATTTAAGAACAGAATTCAACCAGGATATAGAATCAACCAAGAGAACTCAAGCTGAAATGGAGAAGAAATTGAAAACAAAACCCCTCAAAACCAATAACTCAACTAGAAAACTCAAAGAAAGGCCATGTAAGTAGAATGAATCAAGCAAAAGACAGAATAACAGGTTTTGAAGATTAAGATAAAAGATCTAGACCAAATAAGTAAGGAACATGAAAATATGAAAAAGGAGGAGGAGGTGGAAGAAAAAGAGAAGAAGAAGGAGGAGGAGGAAGAGGAGGAAAAGGAGGAAGAGGAGGAGGAGGAGGAGGAGAAGAAGAAGGTGGCAGTAGTGGTGTCAGCACAGGAAAGACACACAGGAAATGTGGGACACTGTGAAAGTACTAAACTTTTGAATTATAGGTATAAATGAGGGAAAATCTCTCATTTATGAGAGATTGGCATAGAGCACATATTCAACAAGATCATAGAAGAAACATCCCCAAAGTAAAGAAAGACACACTCATAAGAAGCACACGGAACACCAAATAGATAAAACCAGACAAGAAAATCTCCACAGTATACCATAATTAAAGCAATAAGTATACATAGTGAGTGAAGCATATTGAAAGTTGCAAAAGAAAAAATGCAAGTCATGTATACAGAAAAACCCATCACAATAACATCTGATTTCTCAATAGGAACTTCAAAAGCCAGAAGAGCCTAGAGCAATGTATTCCCATGCCTAGGGCAATGACAGTCAATCTAAATAATATACTCTTCAAAACTATCTGCCATGTTTGAAGGAGAAAGGAAGACTTTCAATAACATAAAACCTTAAAAACAATTTTATCCAGCAACTCAAATCTAAGGAAATACAAGAAGCATTATTTCTGGCTGAATAGAGGAATAAGCCTAGCAAAGAGATTGTGTAAAGTAATGCTAAAATATGATTGTTAAAACACAAGATACCCGTGGCTGGAGAAATGGCTCAGTGGTTAAGAGTACTTACTGCTCTTCCAGAGGTACTGAGTTCAATTTCCAGCTACCACACAGTGGCTCACAACCATCTGTAATGGGACCCAATGTCCTCTTCTGTCTGAAGAGAGCTACAGTGTACTCATGTACATTAAATAAATATTTTTTAAAAACCACAAAATACCACACATCACAACACAAAACCAACAACATAATGATCACAATTAACATTTTGATTTTAATAATAATTTAAATGAGTATTAATGGCCTCAGTCACCCAATCAAAAGACATAGATTGGCTGAATGGATTAAGAATCATCCATCTATCTGTTGCCAACAAGAAACACATCTTAGATGTAGCAGAGGATGGCCTTGTTGGGCATCAGTGGGAGAAGAGACCCTTGGTCCTGTGAAGTTTTGATGACCCAGTGTAGGAGATTGCCACAGTGGGGAGGCAGGAGTGGGTGAGTGGATGAGTGGGTGAGTGGGTGGGTGGGTGGGTGGGGCAACACCCTCATAAAAGCAGGAGAAGGGGGGTGGGATAGGAGGTTTTCGGGGGGGATCAGGCAAGTGGATAACATTTCAAATGTAAATAAAGAAAATATCCAATTTCAAAAAAAAAGAAAATTGAAAAAACAAAACAAAACAAAACACTACATCTTAGTTTTAAAGATGGGAACCACCTTAGAGTAAAGGATGGACAAAGGTACTCCAATCAAATCGAGTAGGAAGAAATTGGTTGTCATTATTCTAACAGTTGGCAAAAGAGCCTTCAAACTAAAACTAATCAAAAGGGTTGAAAGACACCTTTAAACGTAATGAAGAGAACAGGTAAGCAAGGAGACATTACTCTCCTCAACACATGTAGTCAGCAAACCCTGAGGCACTCAATCACCCACTCCCCTCCCCCCCACACTGTTAAATTTAAAGACACAGATTAATATCAATCCATTAATACTAGATGAATTTAACACTCCAGTCTGTCTAATAAACATGCAATCTTGGACAAAAATAAACATAGAAACACAAGAATTAATCAACTTCATACATCAAGTGGACTTAACAGCTATCTAAAGAATATTCTATCTGAACATCTTCACCTGGTTGACTCTTTCCTTGGCTGTACAGACACTTTTTATTTTCATGAAGTCCCATTGATCAATTGTTTGCCTTTCTTGTTGGGCAAATGGAGTCCTATGCAGGAAGTCCTTTCTTCCACCTGTATCATGTAGGGTACTAGCTATGTTTTCTTCTAGCATTTTCAGTGTCTTATGTTTAGGTTTTTGATCCATTTCGACTTAGTTTTTGTCTAATTTCATTCTTTTGCTTGTGTCTATTCAGTTTTTCCAGAATCATTTGTTGAAGATACTTTCTTTTGTTCCAGTGTATGTTATGGCAACTTTGTCAAATATTATGTTGTTAAAATTACTGGTACTTAAGTTTGTGTCTTTAATTTTGTTCCACTGGTCTGCATGTCTGTTTTTTTTTGTGCCAGCACCATATTGTTTTATTAGTATTGCTCTGTAATACATCTTAAGAACTGAAATTATGGGGCTGGAAAGACGGCTCAGAGGTTAAGAGCACTGGCTGTTCTTTTAGAGGTCTTGAGTTTAAGGACCTCTTCATGGTTCATGATTGTCTGTAATGAGATCTGGTGCCCTCTTCTGGCTTACATGCAGGCAGAACACTATATACATAATAACTAAATAAATCTAAAAATATAACAAAACCCAAAAACAAGCAAAACCACTGGGATTGGGAATGTTCCAGCACTGCTACTTTTGGTTAGGTTTGTTTGGTTATCCAGGGTCTTTGTGGTTCCATAAGAAATTTAGATTAGTTTTTCTGTAAAGAATAAGATGAAAATTTTGATTGGGGTTGCATTGAATCTGTAAATAGCTTTTAGTAGAACAGTCATTTTCATAATATTAATTCTACTAATCTAAGAGCAAGGGAAGCCTTTCTAATTTCTAGTGTCTTTCTCTCTTTAGAAGTTTAAAGTCCTCTTTCTCCACAACCTTTTCAGCATCTGCTGTCACCTGAGTCTTTTATCCTAGCCAGTCTGACTGGTGTGAGGTGAAATCTCAGAGTTGTTTTGATTTGCATTTCCCTGATGACTAAGGATGTTGAACATTTCTTTAGGTGCTTCTCAGTCATTTGGTGTTCATCAGTAGAGAATTCTTTGTTTAGCTCTATACCCCATTTTTTAATAGGGTTATTTGGTTCTCTGGAGACTAACTTCTTGAGTTCTTTGTATACATTGGATATTAGCCCTCTATCAGATATAGGGTTGGTAAAGATCTTTTCCCAATTTGTTGGTTGCCATTTTGTCCTATTGACAGAGTCTTTTGCCTTACAGAAGCTTTGCAGCTTTAAGAGGTCCCATTTGTCAATTCTTGATCTTAGAGCAGAAGCAATTGGCGTTCTCTTCAGGTGGTACAACCGCTCTGGAAATCAATGTGGCGGTTCCTCTGGAAATTGGACATAGTTCTACCAGAGGACCCAGCTATACCACTCCTGGGCATATACCCAGAAGATGCTCAAACATGTAATAAGGACACGTGCTCCACCATGTTCATAGCAGCCTTATTTATAATAGCCAGAAACTGGAAACAACCCAGATGTCCCTCAACAGAGGAATGGATACAGAAAGTGTGGTACATCTACACAATGGACTACTACTCAGCTATTAAAAACAATGAATTTATGAAATTCTTAGGGAAATGGATGGATCTGGAGAGTATCATCCTGAGTGAGGTAATCCAATCACAAAAGAACACATGTGGTATGCATTCTCTGATAAGTGGTTATTAGCCCAGAAGTTTGTAATACAGGAAGAACAACCCACAAACCACAAGAAACTTAAGAAGAAAGAAGACCAAAAGGTGGACATTTTATTCCTTCTTAAAAAGGGGAACCAAATATCCACAGAAGGAGTGGCAGAGATTAACTATGGAGCAGAGACTGAAGGAAGGACAAGCATATAGCTATCTCCTGAGAGGCTCTGACAATACCTGAC
>JADRCD010226881.1:18822-46554 GCA_019843815.1 Montemys delectorum
TTAGGACGAACAACAATTACTAACTAGTACCCTCAGAGCTCCCAGGGACCCAACCACCAATCAAGGACTATACATGGTGGGACTGAATGTTCTGGCAGCATGTGTATAGTAGAGGATTGCAAATTCAATCATCTATAGGAGGAAAGGACCTCGGCCTTGTGAAGGTTTTGTGCCCCAGTGTAGGGGAATGCCAGGGCCAGTAAGTGGGAGAGAGTGGGGTGGCAGGCATGGGGAGGGGGGGAGGCAAAAGGGGTTTGTTCTTGTTGTTTTTGTTTGTTTGTTTTTTTGGAGGGGAACCTGGGAAAGGAGAAATTTACATGTAAACAAAGAAAATATCTAAAAAAAAATTAAAAAAAAAGAAGTTTAAAGTCTTAATTGTAGAGGTTATTCACTTCTATGGTTAGGTTTATTCTTAAATATTTTCTTTCCTTTTAAGCCTTTGTGAATGGCAGTGTGTCTATATGATCTCCTGTGTATGTTTTATTGTTGCTATATAGAAAAGCTATTGATCTTTACAAGTTGATTCTGTGTGCTGCCACATGACTACTGAGTTTAGTTATGATTTTTAGAAATGTTCTGAGAGTTGGGGGATCTTTAATGTATAGTTCATGTTATCTGCAAATAGTTTGACTTCTTCATTCCCTCCACGTATCCCTTTCATTTCCTTGCCTTATGTTTCTGCAAGTCCTTTGGGCACACTATTGAAAAGGAGAGTCTCCTACCTGACTTAAATAGAATAGCCTCAAGTTTTCTGTGTTTAGGATGATGTTGGCTGTGGGTTTCTCTCTATACTTTTGATTATGTTGAGGAATGTTCCCTCTAGCCCTATATTCTCTACTACTTATATCATGAGGACATGTTGGGTTTTGTCCAAGATATTTTCTGCATTTATTGAGATGATCACATGACTTTTGTCTTTAAATCCATTTTTTTTGGCTTATTACATTTATTGACTTGTAGAATGATCTTATTGAACTACATTATTGAAATGTAGAACCATTCCTACATTTGAATGATAAAGCCAACTTATCCCTGGTGTGTACTCTTTTTTTTTATGTGTGTCTGTATTTGTTTGCAAGTATTTTATTGAGCACTTTTGAGTCTAAGTTCACCAAGATTATCGGCTTATTCCTTTTTCTGTTTTGTTATTACCTAGTTTTGGTATTAGAGTAATACTGGCATTGTAGAAGTAGTTTGAGAATGTGTTCATTTCACTTTTGTTTTGTCTGGTTTTATTTCCAATAGTTTTAGCAGGACTGGCTCTAGATCTTCTTTGAAAGTCTCTTAGAATTCTGTTGTGACTTCATTTGACTCTGGATTTTTGTTGTTGTTGTTGTTTTTACTGTTGTTTTGTTTTAGCTGAAAGACTTTATATTACTATTTCAATCTCCTCACTTTTATGAGTTTGTCTATAACAAACATTTTTATGGGTTTGTTGTTGACTTTTTGGCTTAATTTTGGTGTTTTGGGTGAATCTAGAAAATCATACATTTCTTTAGGATTTTCTGCTTAATGACTCCAAGTTTTGAAAATACCTTTTTATAGTTTATGAATTTCTTTGATGTCTCTTGTAATGTTTCCATGTTCACCTCTGTGTCTGTTTATTTGGGTCCCTCTTTCTTTCTTTGATCAATTGGGCCAAGGATCTCTCAATTTTGTTTGCATTTTGAAAGAATTGGTTCTTATACTTGTTGATTTTTTTCCTTTGTTTCTGTTTTGTTGATTTCTGCTTTTTATTTTTATTACTGCTTGATGTGAAGTGGGTTTGTATTTGGTTTGGTGTGTTTTCACTCAAATTTTTGTGTTGCATCATTAAGCAATTTATTTGTACTATTTCTGAATTTTTAATAGGCACTTAGAGCTATCAATGTCTCTCACAGGACTGCTCTCAATGTATTCTAGAGGATTTGTTGTGTGGTTTTCATTTTTTTTAGTTCTAGGAAGTTTTTATATTTTATTGATTTTTTTCTTTGACCCAGTCATCATTCTGTAATGTGTTGTTCAATCTCTATGAGATGTGTATTTTCTAGATATTTGTTAGCTGTCAATTTTGTTTTATTGTGTTGTGGTCAAGTAGAATACAAAGAATGATTTCAAACCTTTTGAATTTGTCATGATTTATTTTGAATTTCAGGATTGATCTATTGTAGAAAAGTCCGTGTTGGGGAGTAAAATGTGTATTCTTTAGTGTTTGGATAGAATATTTGGTAGGTGTCTGTTAAGAGCATTTGATGCATGTTGTCAACTAATTCTTATAATTTTTCTGTTTATTTTTGTCCAGATGACCTATTTTTTGGGGGAAATTTGGGTATTGAAATCACGTATTGTTAATGGTTTGATTTTAATCTGTGCCTTTTGATTCAGTAGTAGGTATTCTCTCTCTCTCTCTCTCTCTCTTTCTCTCTCTCTCTCTCTCTCTCTCTCTGTCTCGCTCTCTCTCTCTGTCTCTCTCTCTCTTTCTCTCTCTCTCAGGGCCCCTGAGTTTGGTGAGTATATATTTAGGATAGTAATGTCTTCTTGGTTAACTGTTCCTTTAATTAGAATGAAATATCCATTTTTATCTCTTATTATTAGTTTTAATTTGAAATCTATTTCGTCAAATGTTTGGATAGTAACACCTGCTGCTACCTGGATCCATTTGATTGGAATACTTTTGTTCATCCTTTTGCTCTAAGGTGGTAACTGTGTTTAAGGTGCTTATCTTCTTTGGAGCAGATAGATGGAGTTTATTTCTTGATCTATTTGGTCAGTCTTTATCTTTTGAATAGAGAGTTGAGGCCATTCGTGTTTAAATTATTATTCAAATGTGTGTGTAATTTCTGAAGATAATGTTGTTGATTTTGTTGTTACTTTTGTTTTCAGCAGTACTTTGTGTTTTCATAATTATGGTTTGTATTCTTTTCACAGTCTCTCCAATATGCTCATTTCTCTCTTCAGACCAAAACAATGCTTTCTGTATCTACTTTAGATTTGGTTATTGAACATAAAGATTTTTAGAGGCTGTTTATATTATGGGAAAATGTTCCTTCTTCTTTAGTCACCTCACTAGTTTTGTTGGATGTATTACCTTAGGTTGGCTGACATAATCTCTTAGGACCTGGAATTTATTTCTGTGTTCTTCTGGCTTTCAACATTCCCATTGAGAAATTAGTTGTTCTTTCTTAAATTATTATTTATTTTTATTAGATATTTTATTTACAAATAAAATATTATCCCCTTTTCCCTGTTTCTCCCCGCCTCCGGAAACTCCCTATCCCATCCCCCCTCCCCCTGCTTCTACGAGAGTGTTCCCTCACCCACCTACCTACACCTCCCTCCCTACACTTACATTCCCCTACACTTGGGCATCAAGCCTTCACAGGAACATGGGCTTCTCCTCCCAATGATGCTTGACAAGGTCAGCCTCTGATACATATGCAGCTGGAGCCATGGGTCCCTCCATGTGTACTCCTTGGTTGGTGGTTTGGTTCCTGTAAGCTCTGGGGGATCTGGTTGATTGATATTGTTGTTCTTCCTACGGAGTTGCAAACCCCTTCAGCTCTTTCAGTCCTTTCTCTAACTCCCCTATTGGGGACCCCATGTTCAATCCAATGGTTGGCTGAGAGCATCTGCCTTTGTATTTGTTAGGCTCTAGCAGGGCTTCTCAGAAGATGGCTATATCAGGCTCCTGTCAACATGTACTTCTTGGCATTCACAATAGTGTCTGAGTTTGTTGACTGTGTATGGGATGGATCCTAAAGTGGGGCAGTCTCTGGATAGCCTTTCCTTCAGTCTCTGCTCCACAGTTTGTCTCTGTATTTGCTCTGTGAGTATTTTGTTCCCCCTTCTAAGAAGGACCGAAGCACCCAAACTTTGGTTTTCCTTCTTATTGAGCTTCATGTGGTCTGTGAATTGTATCCTGGTTATTTGGGTAGTGTTCCTTCTGTTTCAATTTTGTGGAATAGTTTGAAGAGTATTGGTATTAGGTCTTCTTTAAAGATATGACAGAATTCTTCACTGAACACATCTGGTTCTGGGCTTTTTTTTTGGTTGGGAGACTATTAATGTCTGCTTCTACTTCTTTAGGGGTATGGGACTGTTTGGGTGGTTTATATGATCCTATTTTAACTTTGGCATCTTGTATGTGTCTAGAAACTTGTTCATTTCACCCAGATTTTCCAATTTAGTTGGGTATAAACTTTTGTAGTAGGATATGATGATTTTTTGAATTTCTATAGTTTCCGTTGTTATGTCTTTATTTTCATTTTTGATTTTATTAATTTGGCTACTGTCTCTGTGACCTAGGTTAGTCAGGCCAAGAGTTTATCTATCTTGTTGATTTTCTCAAAGAACCAACTCCTAGTTTTGTTGATTCTTTGCATATTTCTTTTTGTTTCTATTTGGTTGATTTCAGCCCTGAGTTTGACTATTTCCTGCTGTCCATTCCTCTTGGGTGTATTTGGTTCTTTTTGTTCTAGAGCTATCAAGCTGCTAGTGTAAGCTATCTTCAGTTTCTTTTTTGGAGGCACTTAGAGCTATGAGTTTTCATCTTAGCACTGCTTTCATTGTGTCCCATAAGTTTTGGTATGATGTGGCTTCATTTTCATTAAATTCTAAAAGTCTCTAATTTCTTTCTTTATTTCTTCTTTGACTCAGTTATCATTGAGTAGTTCAGTTCAGTTCAGTTTCGATATGGGAAAAGACCGTAGGGTCTTTTATAATTTTGTTGAAGATATTTACTGGCCTTTTAAGTTGGAGGTCTTTACTCTATTCTATACCTATTATCCTTAGGTTTGGTCTTCTCATTGTGTCCTGGATTCCCTAACCTAAAGAAAGAGATGCCCACAAACATACAAGAAGCCTATAGAACTCCAAATAGACTGGACCAGAAAAGAAATTCCTCCTGCCACATAATAGTCAAAACACCAAATGCACAAAACAAAGAAAGAATACTAAAAACAGTAAGGAAAAAAGGTCAAGTAACATATAAAGACATGCTTATCAGAATTACACCAGATTTCTCACCAGAGACTATGAAAGCTAGAAGATCCTGGGCAGATGTCATACAGACCCTAAGAGAACACAAATGCCAGCCCAGACTACTATACCCAGCAAAACTCTCAATCACCATAGATGGAGAAACCAAAGTATTCCATGACAAAACCAAATTCACACAATATATTTCTACAAATCCAGACCTTCAAAGGGTAATAAGTGGAAAACTCCAACACAAGGAGGGGAACTACATCTCTGAAAAAGCAAAAATGTAATCTTCCAACAAAATTAAAAGAAGATAGCCACATGAATGGAATTCCAACTCTAACAACAAAAATAACAGGAAGCAACAATTACTTTTCCTTAATACCTATTAATATCAATGGAATTAATTCCCCAATAAAAAGACATACACTATCAGACTGAGTATATAAACATGACCCACCATTTTGTTGCATACAGGAAACCCACCTCAGTGACAAAGACAGACACTATCTCAGAATAAAAGGCTGGAAAACAATTATCCAAGCCAATGATCCCAATAAAAAAGCTGGAGTAGCCATTCTAATATTGAATAACATTGACTTTCACTCTAAAGTGATCAAAAAAGATAAGGATGGACACTTCATGTTTATCAAAGGTATGATCTACCAAGATGAACTCTCAATTCTAAACCTCTATGCTCCAAATCAAGGGGCATCTACATTCATAAAAGAAACTTTACTAAAGCTAAAAGCATACACTGTACCACAAACAATAATAGTAGGAGATTTCAACAACCCACTCTCTGTAATGGACAAATCCTGGAAACAGAAACTAAACAAAGACACAGTGAGACTAACAGAATTTATGAAACAGATGAATTTAACAGATATCTATAGAACTTCTTATCCTAAAACAAAAGGATATATCTTCCTCTCAGCATCTCATGGTACCTTCTCCAAAACTGACCATATAATCGGTCACAAATCAGGCCTCAACAGATACAAGAAGACTGAAATAATTCCTTATATCTTATAAGATCACCATGGACTAAGGCTGCTCCTCAATAACAACATAAACAATAGAATGCCCACATATACATTGAGGCTTAACAATACTCTACTCAATGATAACTTGGTCAAGGAAGAAATAAAGAAAGAAATTAAAGACTTTCTAGAGTTTAATGAAAATGAAGCCACAACATACCCAAATCTATGGGACACAATGAAAGCAGTCCTAAGAGGAAAACTAACAGCTTTAAGTGCCTCCAAAAAGCAACTGGAGAGGGCATATACCAGTAATTTGACAGCACATCTGAAAGCTCTAGAACAACATGAAGCAAATTCACCCAAGAGGAGTCAAAGGCAGGAAATAATCAAACTGAGGACTAAAATCATCCAAATAGAAACAAAAAGATCTATACAAAAAAATCAACCAAACCAGGAGCTGATTATTTGAGAAAATCAACAAAATAGATAAACCCTCAGCCAGACTAACTAGAGGGTACAGAGACAGTATCCTAATTAACAAGATCAGAAATGAAAAGGAAGACATAACAACAGACACTGAAGAAATACAAAAAAATCATGAGATCCTACTACAAAAGCCTATACTCAACAAAACAGGAAAACCTGGATGAAATGGACAATTTTCTAGACAGATACCACGTACCAAAGTTAAATCAAGATCAGATCAATGATCTAAATAGTCCCACATCTGCTAATGAAATAGAAACAGTCATTAATAGTCTCCCCACCAAAAAAAAGCCCAGGACCAGATGGGTTTAGTGCAGAGTTTTATCAAACCTTCAAAGAAGACCTACTACCAATATTCCTCAAACTATTCCACAAAATAGAAACTCAGGTCACTCTACCCAATTCGTTCTATGAAGCCACAATTACTCTTATACCTAAACCACACAAAAACCTAACGAAGAAAGAAAACTTCAGACCAATTTCCCCTATGAATATCAATGCAAAAATACTCAATAAAATTCTTGCAAACCGAATCAAAAAACACATCAAAACAATCATTCACCATGATTAAGTAGGCTTCATCCAAGGGATGCAGGGGTGGTTCAATATATGAAAATCCATCAACGTAATTCACTATATAAACAAACTCAAAGGAAAAAAATATGATTACCTCATTAGATGCTGAGAAAGCATTTGACAAAATCCAACATCCTTTCATGATAAAAGCCTTGGAAAGATCAGGAATTCAAGGCCCATACTTAAACATACTCAAACCAACATACAGCAAACCAGTAGGCAACATCAAATTAAATGGAGAGAAACTTGAAGCAATCCCACTAAAATCAGGGACTAGACAAGGCTGCCTACTCTCTCCCTACCTATTCAATATTGTACTTGAAGTCCTAGCTAGAGTAATTAGACAACAAAAGGAGATCAAAGGGATACAAATTGGAAAGGAAGAAGTCAAATTATCACTATTTACTGATATGATACTGTACTTAAGTGACCCCAAAAATTCCACCAGAGAGGTCTTAAACCTGATAAACAACTTCAGCAAAGTAGCTGGATATAAAATTAACTCAAGCAAATCCATGGCCTTCTTCTACACAAAGGATAAGCAGGCAGAGAAAGAAATTAGGGAAACAACACCCTTCACAATAGTCACAAATAATATAAATAAAATACCTCAGTGTAACTCTAACTAAGCAAGTAAAAGATCTGTTTGACAAGAACTTTAAGTCTCTGAAGAAGGAAATTGAAGAAGATCTCAGAAGAAGGAAAGATCTCCCATGCTTGTGGATTGGCAGGATTAATATAGTAAAAATGGCCATCTTGCCGAACGTAATCAACAGATTCAATGCAATTCCCATCAAAAATCCACTCAATTCTTCACAGACTTAGAAAGAGCAATTTGCAAATTCATCTGGAATAACAAAAAACCCAGGATAGCCAAAACTATTCTCACCAATAAAGGAACCTCTGGTGGAATCACCATCCCAGACCTTAAGCTGTACTACAGAGCAATTGTGACAAAAACTGCATGGTATTCGTACAATGACAGGCAGGTAGATCAATGGAACAGAATTGAAGACTGAGAAATGAACCCACACACCTATGGTCACTTGATCTTTGACAAAGGAGTGAAAACCATAAAGTGGAAAAAAGACAGCATTTTCAACAGATGGTGCTGGCTCAACTGGCAGTTGGCATGTAGAAGAATGCAAATCTATCCATTCCTATCTCCTTGTACAAAGCTCAAGTCCAAGTGGATCAGGGACCTCCACATCAAACCAGATACACTGAAACTAATAGAAAAGAAAGTGGGAAAGAGCCTCGAGCACAGGGGACAATTTCCTGAGCAGAAGACCAATAGCTTCTGCTCTAAGATCAAGAATTGACATATGGGACCTCATAAAATTGCAAAGCTTCTGTAAAGCAGAAGACACTGTCAATAGGACAAAATGGCAACCAATAAATTGGGAAAAGATCTTTACCAACCCTATATCTGTTTAGGTACAGACCTAAACAAAGAATTCTCAACTGATGAATATTGAATGACTGAGAAGCACCTAAAGAAATGTTCAACATCCTTAGTCATCAGGGAAATGCAAATCAAAACAACCCTGAGATTCCACCTCACACCAGTCAGATTGGCTAAGATAAAAAACTCAGGTGACAGCAGATGATGGAGAGGTTGTAGAGAAAGAGGAACACTCCTTCATTGCTGGTGGGATTGCAAGCTGGTACAACCACTCTGGAAATCAGTTTAGCGGTTCCTCCAGGAATTGGACATAGTTCTACTGGAGGACCCAGCTATACTACTCCTAGGCATATACTCAGAAGATGCTCCAACATGTAATAAGGACACATGCTCCACCATGTTCATAGCAACCTTATTTATAATAGCCAGAAACTGGAAACAACCCAGATGTCCCTCAACAGATGAATGGTTACAGAAATTGTGGTACATCTACACAATGGAGTACTACTCAGATGTTAAAAACAATGAATTTATGAAGTTCTTAGGGAAATGGATGGGTCTGGAGAATATCATCCTGAGTGAGATAACCCAATAACAAAAGAACACACAAGGTATGCACTCTCTGATAAGTGGTTATTAGCCCAGAAGTTCAGAATACATGAAGAACAACCCAGAAAACACAAGAAACTCAAGAAGAAGGAAGACCAAAATGTGTACACTTCATTCCTTCTTAAAAGGGGGAACAAAATACCCATGGAAGGAGTTGCAGAGACTAACTATGGAGCAGAGACTGAAGGAAGGGCACTCCAGCCTAATATAGCTATCTCCTGAGAGGCTCTGACAGTACCTGACTAATACAGATGTAGAGGCTCACAGCCATCCATTCACCTGAGTACAGGGTCCCCAAGGAGTTAGAGATAGGACCAAGGGAACTGAAGGGTTTGCAGCCCCTTAGGCTGCAATATCAACTAACTAGTACCCTCAGAGCTCCCAGGGACTCAACCACCAACCAAGGCCTATACATGACATGGTGGGACTGAGTATTCTGGAAGCATGTGTGTAGTAGAGGATTGCAAAGTCGATCATCAATGGGATGAGAGACCTTTGGGCCTGTGAAGGTTCTGTGCCGCAGTGTAGGGGAATGCCAGGGGCAGTAAGTAGGGAGGGTAGGGTGGCAAGCATGGGGAATGGGAGGCAACAGGGGTTTTTTCTTGTTGTTTTTTGTTTTTTTGGGTTTTTTTTGTTGTTGTTGGTTTTTTTTTTTTGAGGGGAAACTGGGAAAGGAGAAATCATATGACATGTAAATATAGAAAATATCTAATTAAAAAAAATTAGTCATATAGAACTATGGAAGATATTCTCATTCAAACCACCACATTCCACTTCCTAGCCTCACAGGCTTGTAGCTATATCATAATGCAAATTGCATTTGGTCCAGCTTCAAAATTTTCCATAGTCTTCTGTTTTATAGTTTATGCCTTCTGAAATGCAAGGTAATCTCTTAATTATAAAAAATCTTTTATAGTTCAAATAAAAGGAAAAGCAAAATGAAAATCACATACTTACATCAAACAATGGCACAGAATATGTATTACTATTCCAAGAGGGAGGAAATGGGGCATAGTGAGAAAATACTGAATTCCAATTGTGCACAGTTTAAATCCTGCATCCCTGTGTCTAATGTCATAACACTTATTTTATGGGTCTTCCCATTCAGCTTTGTTAACTGTAAAGTACTTATTTATCTTGGCCTGACTACACACCTGTGGTAGCTCCTTTTGGCAGGTATCCAATGGATTTCACATCTCTAACATCTTGGGGTCTCCAATATAATGCCGACTTTCCTCCCACAGGTTCACACAATGATATCTTGGGGGTTCCATGTAGGGACTCTCCTATCCCATGCCTAGCCTCAGTGGCATTCCTTAACTATAGAGCAAGATTACACATTTCCTTTCCCATGTTGTTATTGACTGTAAATCCAGAATTGTGTCCATAGCTGTCAATTTCTTTTTCTTTCCTTCTTTTTTTTTTGGTAGTACCTGTACTCCTTGTCATGACTGGATAAATCTTTCTGTTGATGTTTAGGTATAGGAAATCTCTCTGGACTTTCCCTGTTACTGGTTTGAAGGATTATCTGGGTGGGGTCTTGCCACTCTCTTTGTTCCATTTACCATCAGGATTTCATGTCTCATTTCTTCAAACATTGACTTGGCTCCAACATTACAATACCTGATGTTCCTTTTCTCCACAAACTGTACATTTTATGTATTTCATTGCCCGGATTACTCATTTTCATTGTAGATCTTCATAAGTGTGATCACTTATAACCACCTGACTCAGTCAATACTAGGATGTCTTGAAATCTCCTTTGCCAAACTCATTAATCCAATATCTTCATTTTAGCTTAAGACAGATTGTTGGTACAAAGGCAGACACCAACCATATTCTCTGCCAAAATATCACAATAGTCTCCAGGCTATTTTCCAGTATTTTTCTCCTCTAATATCCAGAGCCTTCATTTTTCAAGTTGCTCTCAGCATTGTTGGATTCCATGGTCCTAATAGGGTGGCCCATTAAGTTCCACTTACAGTATTCAACTGCCCTTTTAGACCAAACTTTCAAAGTCTTACATATTTCTCCAATAATTGGTCTTAGTGGAAAGGCTGGATATGATTTGACAGAGTCGTGTGGTTTGGCAGGTAGGTAAGGAACAGATACAGGTTCTAGCTTAGAGCTCCCTTGCAGTAAAGAAAGGGAAAGCCAAACCAAGCTGGTACGCTGGTTATGGGACTCAGATTAAATCTGATAGTTGAAGAAAAGGTGTGGATAAGGAGGCCAGCGGTACTCACCAAGCTAGACCCTGGTGAATGTGGGAACTCTGGGAAGGGAGTGGTGTAGTTGAGGTAGCACAAAGTATCCTCTGTGTAGATGCAGTAAAGTGAGTCCTAGAGATGGGTTTTGTTGTAGGCAGAGGTATCATACTTTGCAATGAGGTGGAATATATATTTTAAAGGTATGCCTTTATGATTTTCTTAATTTTCTTGGTGCCCATTGTAATGGCTCCCTTATAGTTCTAATTGTATTAATGTTATTTGACATAATTTCTACCTTGTTGCCTCTCCAAACTCTCCCACATCAACTCCCTATCAAAGTCATGATTTTTTCCTAAGAGAAATTTTGTAAATATAGCACTTATGGAATTTCCTGAAAACAAAGATTTAAATTAAAAATCATAACTTTCTGACACAATGTTAATTATGTATTTCTTTTTCTTCGGCCTCTCTCCACTTTATTCTGAGCTGATACCTTATTGGAAGACCTGTAATTTTACAAAATAAAAGTCACTTTTTTTTTTTTTACTATTTATTTATTGAGTGTGCACTTTCATGCCACATTGTATATGTGCAAGTTAGTGCCCCACTTGTGGATGTTGTCTCCTCTTACTATGTGGATCCTTGGGAATGAATGCCTGTGATGAGACTTGGTGAAGGATACCTTTGCCCCATTGGCTCATCTTTTCTGCCCAAATGTCACCATTGAAATGTAGGATGGATTTTAATTAAGAGAATAACCAAGCTGGCAATCATAATTAGAGCTGAAGTATACCTTATGATAAATTATAAAAAGAGAGTCATTGATAGTTATGTGTCAACAACAAGAGACATTTGCCAGTTCCTTTTTTATCTAAGTATGTGATATAAAGTATCCTGTTTATACAATCACCAGAGTTGGTTAAGGAATAGGCATGGAAGAACAGTTCACAACAGGAGCTGAGAGGCCTATGTCTAAATTGTGGTAGAGGGAACTTTTCTATTCCTCCTGGTGGAGAAATGCAGCATGATCTACCAGAAGCCTCAAATTGGCCAAGTAGTAAAGGACAGTCTTGAATATCTGATCCTCTCACCACTACTTCCTGAGTGTAGTAAATATATATTTGTACATTGCTATGTGTGGTAATACATACAATAGTTACTATTATGTAGTGCTGGGTTTCAAACTCAGATATTCATACTGAGAAGCATGCACTCTACCAATTGACCTACATACCAGCCCCGCAGCCCATTTCTACTGACAGAACAGTTGCATTACCTTACCACTGTGTTCTCTGTAAGAAAGATTACTTTTCCTAAGTGTGTTTGGAGGATGTGACATTTTTGTAATTTTAGTATCAATGTCATTGATTTCTAGATGAGACCCTGAAGTATGGAGGCTACTGGGAATGTTTTGTAAGCCGGCAAAATAGCTTAGGGAATCTGAAATGTCTTCTACGTCTGTTAAAAAAAATGTTATTATTGTTACTTTTGTTGTGTGCACAAGGACTGGAATTAGTTAATCCATACAGACAGATACGGCCTGGAGAGAATAGCCCACACATGGGAAATCAGAGCTCAGCTGTTCCTACTCTACTGTTCTCCTGGAATTAGGGAAGTTCACTTTTCCATTTGATGGTGCAACTTTGTAATAACCTCAAGGTCAGAATTCCCTTCTCCAGATGACATAATAATTATGGATCTAGAGGGAGATGATCTGATGACATTCCTTTCTTATAACTACTTCTTAGGGCCTCATTCTGTAAGGATTTTTGTCAAAGACCCAGCTGGTGAGTGTTTCTTTTTCTTTTCATTAATAGTGAGAGCTGTAAGTAGGTGGTAGGATAGGAACAGGATTCTGTAATAAATGTTCAGAGAATTTTCTGCTTAGAATTTTTCTTTTGAGCCATTCTGTAGCATAAGAAGCAAACAACAGATTCTTGTAGACATAGAAATATAAGTGTAATGATTTATAGATAACAAAGATTTCACCTACTATGGTTTCAGGATATTTCACATATGACAGTAGAAGGGGACTCTTGGGGAAAGTATGAGTGTGTAGCAGAAGGATGGATAAATACAGGAAAGGCTAATAAGGTGAAGACAAGCAATGGGTATTATATATTGAATGAAAATGTCATGTATCATATCACTTTTTTTAGAGTAGATGTACACTGTAAATAATATATAATATATATAAGATTAAAATAGTAAATGAAGGAAGATGTGGCGTCAGACACCTATGATCCCAGCACTTTTAAAGCTAAGGCAGGAGCATCACTAGTTTGATCAGAGAGTAAGAACCTAACTCTCACACACAGAATACAACAAAATCGAAATAGAAAACATATAATGTGGAGTTATGAAATTATTGTCAATAAATGGAACAAAATAAATGCCAATAACTTTCATTAAGTCACTGGCCAAAGGATATCAACACCAGAAAAAAACAACTGACATAAATATGAGTTTATGTTTTTAAGTATTACAGAATTTTCATTTTGTTTTGAATAATTTACATTAAAAGTCTGCACTAGTACACTAGACATGGGCAAGTTAACTGGAAAACAAAGGACACACTCTCTATTTTCCTTAATGGTCATTTTATTTAAGAAAAATTTAAATAACTTATTTTTTTTCACTCAAGTGATGTACAGGTATTCATGTTAGCAGCACTGGCATATAGTATGCTATTCCTCTATTCTTAGACCCATTAGCCAAATAATTTCACACAAATACACACACACACACACACACACACACACACACACATTTTCAGTGAACATTTTTATATATTTCCTGAAATCTTGCCAAAAAGTATATACATCTTACACTCTGGGTATGATTACTTCTCCACAGTGACACTTCTTCTGCTGCCGCTTCATCTCAAGGAAACTAACTGACTTGTAATTGTGAGAATGGAATATTCTAGTCAGCTTCTAATGCTTTCAGTTACATCTATGCTAAACTCCATTTCCAAGCAATAACTCATGCTTTATTTAAGGGGATGAGTTAAGTTATTTAAGAGGATCAAGTGATAGCTATGAATTAATACTCAATTAATAAGTGATCAGGGTTTATTCATTCTGTCTTTATATATTTCATAAAGATTACATGGACCTAGCTTGTGGGGCGACGGTCTTCATCTCCTGAGAGTTCTGAAGACTTACTCTTGCTGCTGACAGTGGACAGTCACTAAATGTGGTAAATCTTAAAATGGTAATGAAACCTTTGATGTAGTATATTTGTATGTTCCTCATATTATTAAATCTCCACATAGCAGAAGGCAAAGGTCACCAGAAACTGATCAAACAAGTCTGTTTTAAAATCAAATACTGATATAATGGAGTGAAATGTTTTTTCTTGGAAGAATGTACAGCTGTGGAGAGAATAGCTCTTGTTCTCTTGTTTCAGGTCTCTTCAAACACATGCTTTCAGGCTGCTTAATCTTTTGGTTCTGGGTCCACTTAATAGATATGGCTTCTCCACTATTACCAATGTTTATGGGCACACTTTGGCTTTTATTACTTACAACTAAAATTTTACAACCTACACTAATGGGAAAGCCAGAAACAGTGATAACTATACATCCAGTGTCTGTTCTGAATCTGCTCCAGTGTTTTCACATTGGCCTGAGAAGCCCTGACCTGTACACTAGTACAGATTGCAAGGTTAGTGAGTGTCCAGTGTGTCACAGTGAGTCCAATTTTTTGGCACTGTATTACTTTGTAGAGACTATCTATGATGCTTTCTTTTATTCTATGACTTTCTGGTTAGCATTATATTAGTATAAATCTTGTGATTCTTCAGTTATGTAACTTTTAGTGTGAATAAAAAATACTAAATATTTAAAATTTAAATTAAACAACTCAGGTTGGTGTGAACACCAATAGCTTCAGCACTCAGGAGGCAGAAGTAAAAGGAATATAAATTTGAGAACATCCTGGGCTACAGAGCAAGGTCAAGCCTGCATCAGCACAAAACAAACAAACTAGCAAGTAATATTCAGAGCTTGAGGACTTGTATGTCTCAGTTAAGAGTGTGTTCCTAGAATGTGCAGAATACTAAGACTGACCCTAGCATTACATTTTTTTCAAATGAAACAAATGACTTTTCTTGGTGCGCGCATATGTTAACAACTCAGATTGTAGTTATGGTAACTGTGGTCTTTTTCTGGTCCATTGAGCCCCAGAGAAAGAGGCCACTTGATGAATTAGATGATGCATCATTTTCTGTATATGATAAACATCTATAAAGCAATGGATATGAAGTAGGAAGGTTGAAGTGCATAACTTTGGGATAAGAAAAAACAGTTTAGATTACTCTTTTATCTTATGTTATCCTTTTTTATATGGCTTATAATACATGTCATACATTTATAAGATTTAGATGTAGAATTAATGATGAATGACTTAAATATCTGGTTTGACCATTTGCAACTTTAATGTTGGAGTTGGCCTACAGTTCTTACAGTTGGAGACCAACACGAATTAAATATTATCCTGGAGCTTTTATTTAATTTAATTTAATTTAATTTTATTTATATATTTGTGTTTTTCCTGCATGTATGTCTGCGCACCACTTGCATGCTTGGATCAGAGGACAATGGATGCCATGGAACTAGAATTATTGATAGTTATGAGCCACCAGGGTATTGATGGAAAAATCAAACCCAGGTCCTCTGCAAGAGCAAATCGTACTCTTAACAGTGAGCTATCTTTTCAGCTCCTATCCTGTAGCTTTTAAAAAACAGAGCAGCATGGTGCAGCTACTGTAAGTTTATGTCAGTGGAAGAATCAGATGTTTGGCTCTGGCAATCGTAATGAATCGATTCCTTTACTAGATTACAGAAAAATCATGTAAATACAAAATGTATGACACATGGCTTTATATTCCTTAGGAGGTTTTAGAGTGATCTCATTACTAACTTCTGCATTATTTCTATACATTTATGCATCCATTATATTGGATATATGGAATATAATAGTGAACTTGAAAGTATAATTGTATGCACTCCTTTTTACACATAAATCTGAGTAAGTGTAGTAGTTTTTATTTCTCTATCACAAGCTGATTTTAATGTGCTGAATTAATTTGATAAAATAATGACACTGGAAACCAGGCCAAATAACTAACATAGGCACCAAAGGTAAGACTGTTGAGATAAACTGTAAAAAGTGTGTGGGTGCTGACGATGTACGACAACACTGGGAACATTGTTTTTCACTCGTGGGAGGGAATGACATTTAAAAAAAATAACTCCAAAACAGAATCACTATCTGGTCATCTTTGGTGAGTTCATGTTTGTCATAATGTGTTGAAAATTGTGTTTGTCTTAGCATCACTTGTTCTCTTTTGTAGGAGGCTCCTAGCTCCACATCCTCAGATGAGATTATGTACCTGTAGAAACTATGGAAATCAGAAAATAAAACGGGACCATTGCCAGGATAGGTGAGGGGTGGTAGTTAACAATGGAGAGGGAACAAGCAATAGAAGGGTACAAGTCATCTGATCAGGGAAATGGGAGAAGAGGGGCACCTTAGGGAGGGAGAAAGAGGAAAATGTGGGAAGAGGGTAAAGGAGAAATTAGAATAGAGGAAACTGAGAAGGGAAATGCAAAAGGGGCCTCAGGGAAGGAGAGAGATGTAAATACAGGAGAAAGTGGGAGCCTGGTAATGGGGAGTAGCAGAATAATTGCTCTGGTAGGGGAATGGGAAAATGGATGGAGGATCCTTACAAAAGAGGGAGGGAGACAAATTCAGAAGGCATTAGATTGGTTAAATAACAACAGGGATGGCTGAAAAGCGTTAAGGCATCATACTGTTAACATCTAGAAAAGAAATCTAATGCATGCATTGAGCTGGCAGTTAGTTCTTTAGACCTGAAGTAGAGTCTCACAACAGGTTTAAATGTGATGGGAACTGAATTGGGAGACATCTAGGTCCATTTATAACCATAACTCATGGTTAAACATTTAATAGGTGTGGAGTTACACTAGTAGTCTCCAGCTGTATCTTTGTCTTTAATTCCAAACCCGAGAGATGTAAGATCTTTAGGAAGAAGAAACATAAAAACAGATGAATTTGAGAAAGATATTTTGCTGAATAAAACAGGGGGATTATTATGAATTATCACTGTGATTCCTTTAGAAGTAATAATCACGATTTGGATAGTTGCAAAATGGTGCAAAGCAAAATGATGGCATATGAGACTGATGTGACTTTTTGTTTTCTTTTGTGATTTTTTTTCTTAGTTCAGCATAATTTGTATTCATTTGTACAAATATGATTTATGTTGTGTGCTCATCACTATATTTTTAGGTGTTAAATACAAAATTAGGTGATTTAAATCAATAGGACTGGATTTCTAAGATACGAGGCTCAGGTGTCATGCAGGCACACAAAGTGTGCATTCTATATAGATGTGACCAGGAATACATGTATTTTCTGTACCATTCTATACAGAGAGGAGATATATAAAGAGATATATAGAAATGTAGGAAATGATTTCCAGTATAGAACATCAAAAGTTAAAGAGAGGGTAATTGACAATAAGTAGCTAATCGATGCCTCAATATAGGGGAATGGCAGGGCCAGGAGGCAGGACTTGGTGGGTGGATCGAGGAGGACCCTCATTGAAGCAGGGAGAGGAATGATCGAATAGGGAGTTTCCAAGGGGGAATACAGGAAAGGTGATAACATTTGAAATGTAAATAAATAAAATATTCAATTAAAACAAAGAATAAGTAGCTAAAAACAATAATGGTATAGATATAACAACCAGAGAATCATGTTTGATGTATCTAATTTTTTTCAGATGTATGAAATATGCTTCCTCTATGTTCTTAAGATGAATACACTTTCTGACTATGTTTTCATTAAATAATGTCTTTTATTTCCAAGCTGGACTTGGAACCCTAGCCAATGTATTTCTTCTTTTTTTCTACACTGCCATAATCCTATGTCACAGATCTAAGCCCATGGACTTGATCTCCTGTCAACTGACCTTCATTCACATAATGATGGTCATCACTGGATGGAATATTTTTACTACAGATGTGTTTGATTTACTGAACATAGAGAATGACTTCATATGTAAGGCAACTTCTTACATACACAGGGCGATGAGAGGCCTCTCTATCTGCACCACCTGCCTCCTGAGTGTGGTCCAGGCTGTGACGATCAGTCCCAATACCTCTTTGTTAGCAAAATTTAAACGTAAACTAAAAAAATACATGATCTATTCTTTCTTCTATTTTTGGTCTTTCAATTTGTCATTCAGCAGTAACCGGCTCTTCTATTGTGGTTCTTATACCAACGTGAGTGAGACCCAACAGATGAAGATCACTAAATACTGCTCAGTCTTCCCCATGAACTACATCATCAGGGGTCTGATTTCAACAATAACAACCTCAAGAGATGTATTTCTTGTAGGAGTCATGCTGACCACAAGCACATACATGGTGATTATCTTGTTCAGGCATCAGAGGCAATGCAAGCATCTTCATAGCACCAGGCATCTGAGAGCATCCCCTGAGAAAAGGGCCACCCAGACCATTTTGCTGCTGGTGTTTTTCTATGTGGTCATGTACTGGGTGGACTTCATCATCTCATCCAGAGCAGTCTTTTTATGGATGTATGACCCAGTCATCCTGACTGTTCAGAAGTTTGTAATAAATGCCTATCCCACAATTAGTCCTTTGATACAAATCAGTTCTGATTATCGAATAATCATTATGCTAAAAAATACGCAAAAAGTATGCCACCAGATTTTTAAAAAAGTGTAATTTTTATCTTATTTCAAAAACATTTTTTTATTTCATTCATATGTATTAGTTTTGACCTGGCATGTATGCATGTGTACATTCCTGGTATTCACAGAGGTCAGAAGAATTCATGGGATCCCCTGGATCTGAAAGTACAAATGGTTGTAAGGTGCCATGCTGGTGCAGCACCAATAATTTTTTCCCTACAAAACAGATTTTTTAAAAGGGTTTATTTCAGTTTACAATTCCCATATCACACTCTATCACTGAGGAAATTTAGGACTGGCACTGAAGCAGAGGCCAGTGGAGGGAAGATGGTTACTGGCTTCGATGGCTTGGTCAGCCTGCTTTTTTATTCCCCCTCCCCCTGCTCCCAGTCTCCCCCTACCCTGTTTGCTGTGGCTCTGCTGGCTCTGACCATATTTATTTCATATATGTGAAGACACTGTCATTGTCTTCAGACACACTAGAAGAGGACATCAGGTGCCCATTAGAGATAGTTGTGAGCCACTATGTGGTTGCTGGGAATTGAAGTCAGGAATTCTGGAAGAGCAGTCAGTGCTCTTAATCACTAAGCCATCTCTCTAGCCCCAGATTCTTCTTAAATGGTTTAATAGTTCAAGTAGCAAAGCAAGTTTTTCATATGATTTAAATAGAATTTGTAGTATTATACTTACTCACTCTTTTGACATTTCTGCTGCCAAGAAGTATATCATTCTTAAGTTCATTGTACATCATAAATTCATATTTCTATAGGAATTCTCTTAGTGTCTTCTTTTTACTGTATTTCATAAATGTTCCCTTGATGCTGATGTTACTCAAAAGATTACCCTTGCTGATAATGACATTTAAAGCTTTTTTAAAAAATGTATTTTAATTTACTCTAAATAATCAAGAATATTTTCAATAATTGATTGTAGCTTTAACTCTGATTCCTAACTATAATTTCTATGGACCCATAAAAGTAATGAGTTTAAAGTTTCCAGTTTTTACTACTCATCAAGTATTAAGTACTTCATGAGTCTTATATGAAATTTTCATGTGCCTGAATATTCACACTTCATTTCTTTCACCCTTACTGAAATATTGATCAATAAAAGTTGTGTACACACACACATACATGGTGTACGATGTGTTATTTGTGCATGTGTGCATAGATGAAGGATGTGTGTGCATGTGAACATAGAGGCCAGGAGACAACTTTGGCTTCCTGGGAGCCTTCTCAGCCTTATATCCCTCTGTGCTTTATTTAACTCTTTATGCTTAAAGAAACACTGGGGAAACTTAACTCTCCCTCACTGTTATGTGCTTCCTTAAGCACTGAAAACTTAACTTTATTAACTCTTTATTACTTGTGCTTTAATAAGCCCTAATATCTGGCAATTAACACATGCTGTTTAGCAGCAGGAAATTAAGCAAAAGGATTTATTACTAGTGCTCCTTTCTGGTGAGTCAGCCAGAGGCCTCTCTGGCTAAGCTGGTTATCTCTTTGTGACCCAGAGAGGAAGGAAAGGAAAGGAAAGGAATTAAGATGCTATATATTGGTCAAATCTGCACAGACACATGCATATTCATACACCCACACTCTGGGCGGGGTCAACTGTAACAATCACCTGCACAACTATTCATGCATGCTTACATAAATATATATACCTATGAACATACATATAGACAAACTGACATATACATTTGGATGGATGATGGATGGACGGATGGATGAAGCAGAACTCCCCAAGCCAAACCATCTCAGCAACAACTTTATTTCTTTTCTCTTGTCTTTTTATATCATCCTTGAAAAAAGTTCTTCTTTTAAATTTATCTAATCTTTTATTTATTTACACTTCAGATTTTATTCCACATCCCATACCATCTCCTGGCATCCCTGTCTCCACAAAGATGTCCCCACTATGCACTCCCCACATCTCACCAGACCTCAAAACTACCTAGGGCTTGAGGGTTAGGTGCATCTTCTCTGACTGGAATATATTGTGTGAATTTGGTTTTGTCATGGAGTACTTTGGTTTCTCTATCTATGGTAATTGAGAGTTTTGCTGGGTATAGTAGTCTGGGCTGGCATTTTTGTTCTCTTAGGGTCTATATGACATCTATCTGCCCAGGATCTTCTAGCTTTCATAGTCTCTGGTGAGAAGTCTGGTGTAATTCTGATAGGCATGTCTTTATATGTTACTTGACCTTTTTCCCTTACTGCTTTTAGTATTCTTTCTTTGTTTTGTGCATTTGGTATTTTGACTATTATGTGGTGGGAGGAATTTCTTTTCTGGTCCAGTCTATTTGGAGTTCTGTAGGCTTCTTGTATGTTCATGGGCATCTCTTTCTTTAGGTTAGGGAAGTTTTCTTCTATCATTTTGTTGAAGATATTTACTGGCCCTTTAAGTTGGAGGTCTTCACTCTCTTCTATTCCTATTATCCTTAGGTTTGGTCTTCTCATTATGTCATAGATTTCCTGGATGTTTTGAGTTAGGAGCTTTTTGCATTTTGTGTTTTCTTTGACTGTTGTGTCAGTGTTTTCTATGGTGTCTTCTGCGCCTGAGATTCTCTGTTTTATCTCTTGTATTCTGTTGGTGATGCTTGCATGCATGTTTCCTGACTTCTTTCCTAAGATTTCTAACTGCAGAGTTGTCTCTCTTTATGATTTCTTAACGTTTTCTACTTCCATTTTTAGACCTTGGATGATTTTACTCAATTCCTTCACCTATTTGTTTGTGCTTTCCTGTAATTCCTTAAGGGATTTTTGTGTTTCCTCTTTAAGGGCTTCTACTTGTTTACTCGTGATCTCCTGCACCTCTTTACCTACGTTCTCCTGTATTCAGATCTCATTTGTTATGAGTTTATTTATAACAAACACATTTTTATTGGTTTGTTGATATTTTGCTTTAATTTTGGTAGTTTGAGTGAATCTAGAAAATGATACATTTCTTTATAATTTTCTGCTTAATGGAGTATAGGTTTTGAAAGTATGTTTTTACAATGTTATGAATTTCTTTGATGTCTCTTGTGTTGTTTCCACGTTCATCCCTCAGTCTGTTTATTTCAGTCCCTCTTCCTTTCGTTTAGTTGGATCAAGGATCTCTCCATTTTGTTTGTATTCTAAAAGAATTGCTCTCTATTTTTGTAGATTTTTTTTTTTTTGTTTTGTTGATTTCTGCTTTTTATTTTCTTTACTTTTCATGTCAAGTGGGTTTGTGTTTGGTTCGTTGTGTTTTCACTTAACTTTTTGTGTTGCATTGTTAAGTAATTTATTTGTACTGTTTATGAAATTTAAATAGGCACTAAGAGTTATCAATGTCTCTCACAGGACTGCTTTCAATGTACCCCAGAAGATACATTGTATAGTTTTCATTTTCCTTTAGTTCTAGAAGGTTTTTTTTTTAAATTGATTTCTTCTTTGATCCAGTCATCATTCTGTAATGAGTTGTTCAATCTCTGTGAGATGTGTGTTTACTAGAGAATTGTTGGCTGCCAATTTTTTTTATGAGACAGGTTTGTCTGTGTAGCTCAGGCTGTCCTGGAACTCACTCTGTAGACCATGCTGGCCTCAAACTCAGAAACCCGCCTGCCTCTGCCTCCCAAGTGCTGGGATTAAAGGCATATGCCACCACTGCCTGGTCAATTTTAAGTTTTATTGCATTGTGTTCAAATAGAATACAAAGAGTTATTTCAAACCTTTTGAATATGTCATGATTCATTTTGAATTTCAGGATGTGATCTATTTTAGAGAAGTATACGTTGTAGAGTAAAATGTATATTTTCTTTAGTGTTTGGATGGAATATTTGTTAAGCCCATTTGATATATAATGTCAATTAATTCTTACATTTTTCTGTTTATTTTTGTCCAGATGATCTATTATGGGGGGGGGATTTGGGTATTGAAATCACATTCTGTTAATGGTTTGATTTTAATCTGAGCATTTTAATTCACTAGTCTTTCTTTCTTTCTTTCTTTCTTTCTTTCTTTCTTTCTCTCTTCTTTCCTCTTTCTTTCTTTTATTCTTTAATGAAATTGGATATCTCTGAGTTTAGTGCATATATATTTAGTATAGTAATGTCTTCTTTAATTATGATGAAATGTCCCTCTTTATCTTTTTATTAATTTTAACTTGAAACCTACTTTGTCAGGTGTTGGGATAGTAACACCTGCTGCTTCCTGGATCCGTTTGATTGGAATTCTTTTGTCCATCCTTTTACTCTAAGGTGGTGCCTGTCTTTAAGGTGCTGATAGATGGAATTTATTTCTTGATCTATCTGTTCAGTCTGTGTCTTTTGAGTAGAGAATTGATGCCATTTGTGTTTAAATTATGACTGAAATGTGTATGTTAGCTCTGAAGATCATTTTGTTGATTTTTGGTGTTGTTTTTGTTCTCAGCTGTACTTTGAATTTTAATAATTATGGTGTATACTCTTTCTACAGTCACTCCAATATGCTCATTTCTCCATTCAGCCCAACACAATGCTTCCTGTATCTTCTTTCAATTTGTCTTATTAAACATAAAATGTTTTTAGAGACTGTTTATTTTATGGGAAAAAATCACCTCACTAAGTTTTGTTGGCTATATTACCTTAGGTTGGCTGTCCTAGTCTTTTAGGAGTTGGAATGTATTTCTCTGGATCACCTGGCTGTGAACATTCCCATAGAGAAATTAGCTGTTCTTTTTGTGAGTTTTCTTTTATTTGTGATTTGCAGGTTTTTCTCTTGCAGTATTCAATAGACGTTCTTTGTTCTGTGTACTAGGTATACATAGTTCATGACTCTGAGACACCATGGAGATTTTCTTTTCCAGTTTTGTTCATTTGGTGTTTTGTTTATTTTTTGTATTTGTATGGATGTGTCTTTGCGTAATTTAAGGCAGTTTTCCTCTATGATCTTATTGTAGATTAACACCATTGAGCAGAGGTTCTTCTCTGTCAGCTGTGCCTATAATTTCAAGGTTTAGATTTTTCATTGTGTCTCACATTTCTTGTGTTCTTTTCCTGTGTTTTATTTTTTATTCATATTCTTTATTTATTTGGTTGATATCTTCTATTTTAACTTTGGGATCTGATATTCTGTCTTCTGCTTGATTCTTTCTATTTATAATGTTTTCCTTTGAGTGTTTTAGCTGAGTTATTGTGTTTTTCAATGTCTTCTTCACTTCAGACTAAGCTGGTACACTAGTTATGGGACCTAGACTAAATCTGGCAGTTTGTAGAAAAGGTGTGGATAAGGAGGTCGGGGGTACTCACTAAGCTAGACATTGGTGGAAGATATGGACACTCTCGAAATGGAGTGGGTTAGTTTGGGTAGCACAAAGGATTCTCTGGGTAGATGCAGATAGTTGATTCCTAGAAGACGCCTTGAGATAGGTTGTAGTGTAGGCAGAAGTATATTTTTCAGTGTAGTGGAATATATATTTTAAAGGAATGACTTTATGATTTTCTTAATTTCATTGGTGTCTGTTGTACTGGCTCCTTTTTCAGGTCTATTTTCCCAATTTGTGTCTTACCTTTATTTCTGTTTAGCTAAGGGCCTCTCCATCTTGATTATTTTTTCAAAGCACCAACACTTCTATTCATTGATTCCTTGTATTAATTTTATTTTACACAATTTCTACCTTGTTGCCCCTCCAAATTTACTTGACTCTCCCCCACCAACTCTCTCCTTCTCAAAGCCATGCCCTTTTTTAGGAGAAATTTTGTAAATACAGTACTCATGACATTTCTTGAAAAGATAAACATTTAAATAAAAACAATCATAAATTTCTGTCACATTATTAATTATGGATTTCTCTTTCTTCAGCCTCTTTCCACTTTATTGTGATCTGATATCTTATTGGAAGACTTTTATTTTTTAAAGACTTTTTATATTTTTTAATTAAAATTCACCTTTTCTATTGTTACTATTTATTTACTGAGTGTGTTCTTTCATGCCACATTGTATATGTGCAGGTTAGTGACCCTCTTGTGGATGTTCTCTCCTTTTACTATGTGGGTCCTAGGGATTGAATGCCTGTGATGAGACTTGGTGAAGAATGCTTTTGTCCCATAGGTCCATCTTGTCTGCCTAAATGTCACTATTGAACCATAGGATGAATTTGAATTAAGAGAATAACCAAGGTGGCAGTCATAATTAGAACTGAAGTATTAAAAAGGAGTCACTGAGAGTTATTTGTCAACACCAAGAGCCATTTGTCAGTTCCTTCTTTATCTGAGTGATATAACCAATCCTGTTAATACAATCACCAGAGTTTATTAAGGAGTAGGCATGGAAGAACAGTCCATAACAGGAGCCTAGAGGATTTTTGTCTAAACTGTGGAGAAGGAAAGTTTTGTATTTCTACTGGTGGAGAAATGCAGCATGATATCCCCGAAGTCTCAAACTGGCCATGTAGCAAAGGGCAATCTTGAATATCTGATCCTCCCACCATGACTTCCTGAGTGTAGTAATTATTTATGTGTACATTACTATGTGTGGTAATATATACAATAGTTACTGTTACTTCAAATAGTGCTGGGTTTCAAACCCAGATATTCATAATTTGTGCATACAGAGGAATGCAGTCTAATGACTGGCATGCACCCCAGCCCCACAGCCCATTTCTACTGACAATATAGTTGCATTACCTCACCACTGTGCTCTCTGTAAGAAAAATTACTTTTCCTAAATGTGTTTGGAGGAGATGATGTTTTTGTAATTTTAGCATCAGTGTTATTAAGTTCTAGATGACACCCTGAGGTATGAAGGCTACTGGGAATGTTTTGCAAGCAGGAAGGACACCTTGGGGAATCTGAAATGTCTTTCTACTTCTCTTAAAGGAAATGTTATTATTGTTAGTTTTGTTGTGTTTACAAGGACTGGGATCAGTTAATCCACACAGACAGATATGGCCTGGAGAGAATAACTCACACATGGGAAACCCAGAGCTCAGCTGTTCCTACTCTACTGTTCTCCTGGAATTAGGAAAGTTCACTTTTCCATTTGATGGTGGCACTTTGTAACATCCTCAAGGTTAGAACTCCCTTCTCCAGGTGATATAATTATGGATCTAGAGGGAGATGAGCTGATGGCATTAATTCCTTATAACTACTTCTTACGGCCGCATTCTACAAAGATGTTTATCGAAGGCACAGCTGGTGAGTGCTTCTTTTTCTTTTCATTAATAGTGAGAGCTGTAAGTAGGTGGGAGAATAGGAACAGGATTCTGTAATAAATCCTGCTTAGAATTTTACTTTTGAGCCATTCTGTAGCATGAGCAAACACAACAGATTCTTGTAGACATAGAAATATCAGTGTAATGATTTATAAATAACATAGATTTCACCTAGTATGGTTTCAGGATATTATATACATGACAGTAAAAGGGGACGCTTGGGGAAAGTATGGGTGTGTAGCAGAACAATGGATAGAGACAGGAAAGGCTCTATTAGATTTATTCTGGGTATTTTAAAAATATCTGAAAATCTGATCTTAGTTATTTATTAAATCTCTGAAAAGTTATTCTTACATAAATATGAGCTTGGAGATTTCAGTAATAGTTTGAGTATCTTAATTAAATTTTGTTTTAACATTTGAATTTTCTAAATCAAACGTTGTCTCATTGATTTTGATGTAATAGAGTAAGTTTTCCATTAGCTGTGAGAAGAATATTTGCAATTTTCAAATGGTATAAAATTATTTAAATTCAAACTCACCAATGTTTCCTCTAATAATTACAAACTACAATAGCATGATAAAATACGCACTCACAAAAATACCAATTAAATTCATGTTTTAGCTGCTGATTATCACACGTCCACTTTTATTTTACTAGAATATCATTTACTAATATATAATGTATAATATATAATATATATGAGAATAAGATAATAAATGAAGGCAGGTGTGGTGTTACAGACCTGTGATCCCAGAACTCTTTAGGAGGAACAACAATATGAACTAACTAGTACCCCCAGAGTTCCCAGGGACTAAACCACCAAAGAGTACACACGGTAGGACTCATGGCTCCAGGTGCATATGCAGCATAGGATGGCCTTGTCGGTCATCAATGGGAGGAGAGGCCCTTGGTCCTGTGAAGGCTCTGTGCCCCAGTGCAGGGGAATACCAGGGCCAGGAAGCAGGAGAGGGTGGGTTGGTGAGCAGGAGGAGGGGGGAGGAAATAGGTTTTTTTTCCAGAGGGGAAACCAGGAAAGGGGAGAACATTTGAAATGTAAATAAAGAAAATATCCAATAAAAAAAGGCAAGGCAAGAGCATCATTACTTTGATTAGAAAGTGAGAACCTATCTCTTACGCACAAAAAATACAACAAAATCAAAGTAAAAAACATATAATGTAGAGTTATGACATGATTGTCAATAAATGGAACAAAATAATGCCAATATCTTTCATTAAGTCACTGGCCAAAGAGCATCAACACCACAAAAACAATTGATAACTAAGAGTATATTAATAAGCATAACAGAATTTTAAGTTTGTTTTAATAATTTACGTTAAAAAGTCTGCACTAGTACACTAGGCAGGGACCAAGACCTGATGAAGTCATCCAGAAAATAGACGACATACTCTCTGTTTTCCTTAATGATCATTTTATTTAACAAAAATATTTTATATAACTCAGTTTTTCACTCAAGTGATGTACAGTATTCATGTTAGCTGCGCTGGTTATTCTATTCCTCTATTCTTAAGCCCAGTAGTCCAATACACACACACACACACACACACACACACACACACACACACACACACACAC
>JADRCD010226881.1:49138-62001 GCA_019843815.1 Montemys delectorum
AAAAAAACAACAAGAACAAACTCCTGTTGCCTCCCCCCCTCCCCATGCTTGCCACCCTACCCTCTCCCACTTATTGGCCCTAGCATTCCCCTACACTGGGGCACAGAACCTTCACAGGGCCAAGGGCCTCTCCTCCCATTGATGATCGATTTGCAATCCTCTACTATACACATGCTGCCAGAACAATCAGTCCCACCATGGATAGTCCTTGGTTGGTGGTTGAGTCCCTGGGAGTTCTGAGGGTGCTAGTTATTTGATATTGTTGTTCGTACTAAGGGGCTGCAAACCCTTCAACTCCTTTGGTCCTTTCTCTAACTCCTTCACTGAGGACCCTGTACTCAGTTCAATGGATGGCTGTGAGCCTCTACACCTGTATTAGTCAGGTACTGTCAGAACCTCTCAGGAGATAGCTATATCAGGCTGGCTTGTACTTCCTTCAGTCTCTGCTCCATAGTTAGTCTCTGCAACTCCTTCTGTGGGTATTTTGTTCCCCCTTTTAAGAAGGAATAAAGTGTCCACATTTTGGTCTTCCTTCTTCTTGAGTTTCTTGTGGTTTGTGGGTTGTTCTTCGTGTATTCTGAACTTCTGGGCTAATAACCACTTATCAGAGAGTGCATACCATGTGTGTTCTTTTGTGATTGGTTACTTCACTCAGGATTATATTCTCCAGATCCATCCATTTCCCTAAGAACTTCATAAATTCATTGTTTCTAATAGCTGAGTAGTACTCCATTGTGTAGATGTACCACAATTTCTGTATCCATCCCTCTGTTGAGGGACATCTCGGTTGTTTCTAGTTTCTGGCTATTATAAATAAGGCTGTAATGAACATGGTGGAGCATGTGTCCTTATTACATGTTGGAGCATCTTTGGGGTATATACCCAACAGTGGTATAGCTGGGTCCTCTGGTAGAATTATGCCCAATTTCTGGAGGAACCACCAAACTGATTTTCCAGAGTGGTTGTAACAGCTTGCAATCCCACCAGCAATGAAGCAGTGTTCCTCTTTCTCCACAACCTCTCCAGCATCTGCTGTCACCTGGGTTTTTTTTAATCTTAGCCAATCTGACTGGTGTGAGGTGGAATCTCAGAGTTGTTTTGATTTGCATTTCCCTGATGGCTAAGGATATTGAACATTTCTTTAGGTGCTTCTCAGCCATTTGATATTCATTAGTTGAGAATTCTTTGTTTAGCTCTGTACCCCATTTTTAATAGGGTTATTTTGTTCTCTGGAGTCTAACTTCTTGAATTCTTTGTATACATTGAATATTAGCCGTCTATCAGATATAGGGTTGGTAAAGATCTTTTCCCAATTTGTTGGTTGCCATTTTGTCCTATTGACAGTGTCTTTTGTCTTACAGAAGCTTTGCAACTTTATGAGGTCCCATTTGTCAATTCTTGATCTTAGAGCATAAGCTATTGGAGTCCTCTTCAGGAAATTTTCCCCTGTGCCTATTTGCTCGAGGTTCTTCCCCACTTTCTTTTCTATTAGTTTCAGTGTATCTGGTTTGATGTGGAGATCTCTGATGCACTTGGACTTAGGCTTTGTACAAGGAGATAGAAATGGATAGATTTGCATTTTTCTACATGTTGACCTCCAGTTGAGCCAGCACCATCTGTTGAAAATGCTGTCTTTTTTCCACTTTATGGTTTTAGCTCCTTTGTCAAAGATCAAGTGACCATAGGTGTGTGGGTTCATTTCTAGGTCTTCAATTCTGTTCCACTGATCTACTTGCCTGTTACTGTACCAATACCATGCAGTTTTTATCACAATTGCTCTGTAGTACAGCTTAAGGTCTGGGATGGTGATTCCACCAGAGTTTCCTTTATTGGTGAGAATAGTTTTGGCTATCCTGTTTTTTTTTTGTTGTTCGAGATGAATTGCAAATTGCTCTTTCTAAGTCTGTGAAGAACTGAGTTGGAATTTTGATGGGGATTGTATTGAGTTTGTAGATTGCCTTAGGTAAGATGGTCATTTTTGCTATATTGATCCTGCCAATCCACAAGCATGGGAGATCTTTCCATCTTCTGAGATATTCTTCAATTTCCTTCTTCAGAGACTTAAAGTTCTTGTCAAACAGATCTTTTACTTGCTTAGTTAGAGTTACACCGAGGTATTTTATATTATTTGTAGCTATTGTGAAGGGTGTTGTTTCCCTAATTTCTTTCTCCGCCTGTTTATCCTTTGTGTAGAGGAAGGCGTCTGATTTGCTTAAGTTAATTTTGTATCCAGCTACTTTGCTGAAGTTTATCAAGTTTAGGAGCTCTCTGGTGTAATTTTTGGGGTCACTTAAGTGTACTATCATATCATCGGCAAATAGTAATAATTTGACTTCTAAAAAACTGAACGTCACATGCAGCTATTGTAGGTTTATGTCAGTGAAGAATCAGATATTTAGCTATAGCAATTGGAATGAATCTATTCCTTTACTAGATTAAGCTCAATCATGTAAATACAAAATATATGACATATGACTTTATACTCTTGGTGAGGTTTTAGAGTGATCTCATCACTAAGTTCTATGATATTAACATGCACACGTGCATCCATAATATTATATATGTGGAATATAATAGAGAACTTGAATGTATATTTATATGCACTCTTTCTTACACAAGAATCTGAGTAAGTGTAGTAGTTTTCTATTTCTCTATCAAAAGCTGATTTTAATGTACTGAATTAATTTGATACAATAATGACACTGGTAAAAAAAAAATAATGACACTTGTAACCAGGCCAAATAACTAACATAGGCACCAAAGGTAAGACTGTTGAGATAAACTGTCAAAAGTTTGTGGGTGCTAGTAATGCAAAATAATACTAGGAACATTGTTCTCATGAGAAGGAATGTTTTAAAATAATAACTGTAAAACAGAATTACTATCTGGTCATTCTTGGTGAGTTCATGTTTGTCATAATGTGTTGAAAATTGTGTTTGTCTTAGCATCACATGGTCTTTCTTGTTGGAGGCTCCCAGCTCCATGTCTTCAGATGAGATTATGTAGCCTGTAAAAACTATGGAAATCAGGAAAATAAAATAGGACCAATACCAGGATAGGGATGGGGAGGTAGTAAACAATAGAGAAGGGATAAACAATAGAAGGGCACTAGTCATCTGATCAAGGAAAGTGGCAAAGAGGGGCACTTTAGGGAGGACAAGAGAGAAGAAGGTGGAAAGCCGGTAAAGGAGAATTGCAGGATACAGGGATCTGAGAAGAGAAATGTAAAAGAGGCCTCCTAAGGAAAAGAGGGAGACATAAGTACAGGAGAAAGTGGGAGCAAGGTAATGGAACATAGCAGAGCACAATTGCTCTTGTGGTGGAGTGGGAAAATGGATGGGGGATCCTTACAAAAGAGGGAGGGAGACAAACGCAGAAGGCATTAGATAGGTAAAATAACAACAGGGATGGCTGGAAAACCAGAAAGAATTAGACTGTTAGCAATCTACCTCCCCTTCCCCTGCAAAAGAAAAGAAATCTAATGCATGTGTTGAGTGGGCAGTTAGTTCTTCAGACCTGAAGTAGAGTCTCACAACAGGTTTAAATGGGATGAGAACTGAACTGGGAGACATCGAGGTTATTTATAACTGTAACTCATGGTTAAACATTTAATAGGTGTGGAGTTACACTAATGGTCTTCAACTGTATTTTTGTCTTTAATTCCAGATTTGAGAGATGTAAGATCTCTTGGAAAAAGGAACATAAAAATAGATGATTCAAGAAAGATATTTTGCTGACTAAAACAGTGGGATTATTATGAATTATCATTGTGATTTTTTTAGAAGTATTAATCATGACATGGATAGTTGCAAAATGGGGCATAGCAAAAGTATGGAATATGAGACTGATGTGACGTTTTTGATTTCTTTTGTGATTTTTTCCCAGTTCAGCATAATTTGTGTTCATTTGTACAAATGTGATATATGTTTTTTACTCGTCAGTATATGTTTAGGTATTAACTACAAAATGAGGTTATTTAAATCAATAGGACTGGATTTCTAAGATATGAGGCTCAGATGTAATACATGCATTTTATATAGATGTGACTGGGATTACATGTATTTTCCATACCAGTATATACCGAGAGAAGATACATAGAGAGATATATAGAAATGTAGGAAATGATGTCCAGTATGGAACATTAAATATTAGACACATGGTAATCAAGAATAAGTAGCTAATCAATACCTTAATGTAGGGGAGTGCTGGGGTTGGGAGGTGGGAGTGGGTGGGTGGGTAGAGGAGCACCCTCACTGAAGCAGGGAGAGGGAGAATGGGATAGGGGGTTAGTGGAGGGGAAACCAGGAAAGGTTATAACATTTGAAATGTAAATAAATAAAATATTCAATTAAAAAGAAGAATAAGTAAACTAATAAGCAATAATGTATAGATATACCAACCAGAGAATCATGCTTGATGTATCTAATTTTTTTCAGATATATGAAATATGCTTCCTTTATGACCGTAAGATGAATACACTTTCTGATTATGTTTTCATTAAATAATGTCTTTTATTTCCAAGCTGGACTTGGAACCCTAGCCAATGTATTTCTTCTTTTTTTCTACACTGCCATAATCCTATGTCACAGATCTAAGCCCTTGGACTTGATCTCCTGTCAATTGGCCTTCATTCACATAATGATGGTCATCACTGGATGGAATATTTTTACTACAGATGTGTTTGATTTACTGAACACAGAGAATGACTTCATTTGTAAGGCAACTTCTTACACACACAGGGCGATGAGAGGCCTCTCTATCTGCACCACCTGCCTCCTGAGTGTGGTCCAGGCTGTGACGATCAGTCCCAATACCTCTTTGTTAGCAAAATTTAAACGTAAACTAAAAAAATACATGATCTATTCTTTCTTCTATTTTTGGTTCTTCAATTTGTCATTCAGCAGTAACCAGATCTTCTATACTGGTGCTTATACCAACGTGAGTGGGTCCAACCAGATGAAGGTCACTAAATACTGCTCAGTCTTCCCCACGAACTAACTCATCAGGGGATTGATTTCAACAATGACAATCTCAAGAGATGTGTTTCTTGTAGGAGTCATGCTGACCACAAGCACATACATGGTGATTATCTTGTTCAGGCATCAGAGGCAATGCAAACATCTTCACAGCAGCAGCCACCTGAGAGCATCCCCTGAGAAAAGGGCCACCCAGACCATCTTGCTGCTGGTGTTTTTCTATGTGGTCATGTACTGGGTGGACTTCATCATCTCATCCAGAGCAGTCTTTTTATGGATGTATGACCCAGTCATCCTGACTGTTCAGAAGTTTGTAATAAATGCCTATCCCACAATTAGTCCTTTGATACAAATCAGTTCTGATAATCGAATAATCATTATGCTAACAATATGCAAAAAATATGCCTCCACATTTTAAAAAAAGTATAAGTTTTCTCTTATTTAAAAAACAATTTACTTATTTTATTTACATGTATTAGTTTTGACCTGGCATGAATGCATGTGTACATTCCTGGTATTCACAGAGGTCAGAAGAGGTCATGGGATCACCTGGCCATGCTGGTGCAGCACCAATAATTTTTCCCCCTAAAAAACAGAAAAACAAATCTTTCTTTTCTTTTCTTTTCTTTTCTTTTCTTTTCTTTTCTTTTCTTTTCTTTTCTTTTCTTTTCTTTTCTTTTCTTTCCTTTCCTTTTCCTTCCTTCCTTCCTTCCTTCCTTCCTTCCTTCCTTCCTTCCTTCCTCTCTTTCTTTCTTTTTAAAGGATTTATTTCAGTTTACAATTCCCATGTCACAGTCCATCATGGAGGAAAGTCAGTGCTGGCACTGAAGCAGAGGCCAGTGGACGGACAATTGTTACTGGCTTACTCCCCATGGTTTGCTCAGCCTGCTTTTTTATTCCCCCTCCCCACCTCTTCCCACTCCCTGCCCCCCTTCCCCCACTATCCCCTATCCCTTACCTTGCTTGCTGTGGGCTGGCTCACTCTGGCCATATTTATTTCATATATGTGGGTACACTGTCACTGTTTTCAGATATAGCCAAAGACAGCATCAGATGCCCATTGCAGATGGTTGTGAGCCACCATGTGGTTGCTGGGAATTGAAGTCAGGATCTCTGGAAATACAGTTGGTGCTCTTATCCACTGAGACATCTCTCCAGTCCCAGATTTTTCTTTTTTTTTTCTTTTTTTCTTTTTTTCTTTTTTTTTTTTTTGAGACAGGGTTTCTCTGTATAGCCCTGGCTGTCCTGGAACTCACTCTATAGCCCAGGCTGGCCTTGAACTCAGAAATCCGCCTGCCTCTGCCTTCCAAGTGCTGGGACTAAAGGCGTGAGCCACTACCGCCCAGCTCCCAGATTTTTCATAAACTGTTTAATAGTTCAAGTAGCAAAGCAAGATTCTTAATATGATTTAAATAGAATTTGTAGTATTATACTTATTCACTCTTTTGACATTTCTGCTGCCAAGAAGTACATGGTTCTTAAATTCATTGTACATCATAAATTCATATTTCCACAGGATTTCTCTTAGTGTCTCCTTTTTATTGTATTTCATAAGTGTTCCCTTGATGCTGATGTTACTCAAGAGATTACCGTTGCTTATAGTGACTTTTTAAAGCTTTTTTAAAAAATATATTTTAATTTACTCTAAATAATCAAGCATATTATAAATATTTGATTGTAGCTTTAATTCTGGTTCCTAACTATAATTTCTCTGGATCCATAAAAGTAATGAGTTTAAAGTTTCCAGTTTTTGTTACTCATTAAGTATTAAGTACTTAACAAGTCTTATATGAAATTTTCATGTGCCTGAATATTCACACTTCATTTCTTTCACCCTTACTGAAATATTGATAAATAAAAATTGTGTACTTACACATACCTGATGTACGGCATGTTATTTGTGTATGGGTGAGTGCATGTATATGTGTGCATAGATGAAGGAAGTATGTGCACATGGAGTCCATGTATGTGTCCACATTGAACATAGAGGCCAAGAGACAATTTTGGCTTCCTGGGAGCCTTCTCAGCCTGGATTGGGTTGAAGAGGGACAGACCATCAGACACAGCTTTAAAGACTGATGGTCTCTGGACTTAGTTTAAAGACTGATGGTCTCTGGCCTTCTAGCTCTCTATCTATACTGAATGCTTGCTGATCACTCCCAAAAATCCTGAAAATATTCTTGCTTATTCTATAGTTTAAAATTGCTGGCTTCTTTTCCCTGTGCTTTCTTTAGCTCCTTACACCTCTCAGTGCTTTATTTAACTCTTTATGCCTAAAGAAGCACTAGGGAAACCTAACTCTCCCTCACTGTTACGTGCTTCCATAAGTGCTGAAAACTTAACTTAGCAGCAGGGAAGTAAAAGGCCTCTCTGGCTAAGCTGGTTATCTCTTTGTGACCCAGAGAGGAAGGAAAGGAAAGGAAAGGAATTAAGATGCTCTATATTAGTCAAATCTGCACAGACACATGCATATTCATACACCCACACTCAGGGCGGGGTCAACTGTAACAATCACCTGCACAACTATTCATGCATGCTTACATAAATATATATCTATGAACATACATATAGACAAACTGACATATACATTTGGATGGATGGATGGATGGATGGATGGATGGATGGACGGATGGATGGATGGATGGATGGGGCAGAGTTCCCCAAGCCAAACAATCCCACCAACAACTTTATTTCTTTTCTCTGGTCTTTTAATACCTTCTTTGACAAATAGTTCTTTTTAAAAATTTATTTATTTATTTATTTATTTATTTATTTATTTATACTCCAGATTTTATTCCACATCCCATACATTCTCCTTGCATTCCTGTCTCCAGGAGGATGTTCCCTCCCCCCCCCCCCCCCCCCCCCCCCCCCCCCCCTACCCTCTTTAGGGCTTGAGGGTTAGGTGCATCATCTGTGACTGAACCCAGATCCAGGCAGTCCTGTGCCGTATATTGGTGTTGGGGGCCTCATATCAGCTGGTATATGCTGCCTGGTTGGTGGTCCAATGTTTGAGAGGTTTTGGGGGTCCAGATTAATTGATACTGCTTGTCTTCCTACAGGGTCACCCTCTTCCTCAGCTTCTTATAGCTTTTTCCTAATTCAACCCCAAGGGTCAGCAGCTTCTGTCCATTGGTTGGGTGCAAATATCTGCATCTGACTCTTTTAGCTGCTCCTTGGGTCTTTCAGAGGGCAATCATGATAGGTCCCTTTTGGTGAGTGCTCCACAGCCTCAGTAATAATGTTAGGCCTTGGGCCCTCCACTTGAGCTGGATCTCACTTTGGGCCTGTCACTGGATCTTCTTTTCCTCAGGCTCTTCTCCATTTCCATCCCTGCAGTTCTTTCACACAGGAACAATTATGGGTGAGAGTTCTGACTGTGGGATGGCAACCCCATCCCTCACTTGATACCCTGTCTTTCTGCTTGAGGTGGGCTCTACAAGTTCCCCCCACTGTAGTGCATTTCATTTAGGGTCCCTCCCTTTGAGTCCTGAAAGCCTCTCACCTCCCAGGTTTCTGTTACCTTTTGGTGGGTCTCCCCAACCTCCTAGATCCCCAGGTCACCTGCTTCTATTCTTTCTGCTGGCTCTCAGGACTTCAGACCTTTTCCTCACTCAATACCACATCATGTTCACCTCTTCCCCCACCTTGTCCACTTTCCCTCCAATGTCCTTGACTCCCTCCCCCCTTGTGATTGCTTTCTTCTGCCTCCTCTGAGGCATCTTCACTTGAGCCTTCTGCTTGTTGAACTGTATCTTGGATATTCTATATATTTTTTGACTAATATCCACTTATTAGTGAGCATATACCATCGCTTTGGGTCTGAGTTAACTCAGTCAGGATGATATTTTTCTAGTTCTATTCACTTGCCTGTAAAACTCAGGACGTCCTCATTTTTAATAGCTTAATAGTATTCCATTGGGTAAATGAACCACATTTTCTGTGTCCATTCTTCTGTCGTGGACATATGTGATGTTTCCAGCTTCTGGCTATCACAAACAAGAACTGTGCTCTGAACACAGTGGAACATGTTACCCTTTGGAATGGTGGGACATCTTTTGAGTATATTTTCAAGAGTGGTACTGCTGGGTCTTCAGGTAGATCTATTTCTAATATTCTGAGGAACTTCCAAATTGATTTCCAGAGTGGTTGTACCAGTGTGAAATTCCTCAGCAATGGAGGAGTGTTTCTCTTTCTCCATATCCTCATCAATAGGTTTTGTCACCTGAGGTTTTGTTCTCAGCCATTTTGATTGGAGTAAGGTGGAATCTCAGGGTCATTTTGATTTGCATTTCTCTGAAAGCTATGGACTTTGTACATTTCTTTAGGTGCTTCTCAGCCATTTCTTCTGTTGTGAATTCTCAGTTTAGTTCTATACCCCATTTTTTGATTGGGTTGTTTGATTTTTTGATTGTTAGCTTCTTGAGTTCTTTAAATATTTTGGACATTAGCCCTCTATTGAATGTGGGGTTAGTGAAGATTTTTTTTTCCCAATCGATGGGTTGTTGCTTTGTCTTATTGACTATGTCCTTTGCCTCAGAGAAGCTTTGTTCTTTAGAAAATTACCTCAGAGATAAAATGTTACATAAAATGGGAGTTACAAAAGGATGTTAATATTAAGTTTAAATCAATGCTTCATTATAACATTCTCATTATATGTTAAAAGCAAGAGTTTTTTTTCATGTCCTTGCCTTATGATAGTGCACACCTGCAACTTTATCCTTGGACCAAAGTGGTTTTCCTTGAACACAAACTTTTCCCATGTCTATTTCTCTTTTTAGTGTAAATATGAAAACTCATTATATTTTTATTGTGCAGCCTTTACTTCTATTATGAGGAGTGGGCACATTGTATTCTTGATTCTAACTTCATTACATCTGGATAGCAAGGCACCTATGACCATCTCTAAAACTTTCTTCTTAAAATTATTTGAATCATATCAGGAGTTCTTTAGTATCTTTATTGATTTGTCTAGACAGTATCACTACAAGATAGTACACTTTTGTAGGTCTGCAGAAATCTGCTCAAAAGGGTGGGTCAATACCTAGTGATTATTATATATGTAATAATAACATAAAGTGTATTAATAGCAGGAATCTTTCCTGAGAAGTAATTTCCTCAGTCTTGCCTTCAGGAGCAAATTTGTCTGGACCTGCAGGACTTAAACAATGCAGTTCTTGAGGGGAGGGAACAATAATGACCAATTTGGGATCAGTAGACTCAAAGGAAGGAGACAAGACAAAAAATTCTGATCAAGTCTCAATTTACTCTAGGGAAACAAATGGCTTATTTAGCTACAGACCACAAAGGTATTTGCCCAGGTGTATGAGCCAAACTGGTAATGAAAACTCATTATATTTTTATTGTGCAACCTTTACTTCTATTATGAGGAGTGGGCACATTGTATTCTTGGTTAATGTAAATGGATTGTCCCCATTGTAAAAAGTCTGGAAAGGAATGTCCTCATTGTAATGTGTTCAGAAAGCCCCCTGTTGTAAAATGTCCTGAGTCAATTTCAGGATGGAAGCAGGATAGTGGAAGAATCAAGAGTGTTAATTAATAGATGATGGCCCAGGGACAAGATGGAGACTGAGATTCAAGGGCCTTTTGGGCTCCAACAGGTCCCCCTTTGTTGTACACGGAAACAAAGCATACTTAGGGTCGCAATGTCTGAATCATCTTGGCCTTAGAGACTCCAAGGAGACTGTCCCTGTCTTAGGTCAGAGAGGTTGCAAGGACAGTCATGCCCAGAATGGTCTGACCCATTATAGGTGGGACCCCATCAATGGGGTTCCCTGTCTTACTGGAAAGTTGAAGGGCCAAGCATGAGCTGGGTTACTTTAAGGGCTATTTGTAAGAATGTCATTAAAACCATCTCCTAGATCTGACTTGCCAGCCAGTGGTAATGAATCTGCAAGGGCTGGGCCTTAATTGCATCTATCTGTCCCTTAATAAAGGCCATAAAGAAAATGTCCCAGTGATAGTAGAATTAGTAAGCCAAGCACTGGGCCAAGGAAGGAGAGAAGGTAAGGCAGAATTCCATTCTAGACGCTCCACATGGGGCTGTGGAAGAGTTCCTGACTTCTCTTCTCTAACTCTTGTTGGTGTTTTTCGGATTCAGGCTTGCACAATCCTGGACTTGTCTGAGTAAAAACAGCACTTCTCCTGTCACCATTGTCAGGGCACTCAGCAAGCTCACAGGTCAGCATGTCATTCCAATCACTCGGGCAGCTAGCAAGCTTCTGTGGAAAAAAACCACAAACATGCCCTCTTCCCAAATTAAATACCTGATCAGGATTATGCCACATGCCAATAAGTGGATCCATCCATCTCACCTAGACATGAGTATGCCTAGTTGTCAGATGCTATAGACACTCAGCAAAGAGTTCCTTGGTATTCAAATTTTAGAATTTTAAAAATAAAAAGTGATTTAAATAACGTGCTCAGGGATATAATTCTCCTTTTTTTTCTTTTTTAAAAGCCAAATTTTTCAGAGTGTGATGCTCACATTCAACAATTCCTTGTCCCTGAGAATTATAAAAAACCCCAGTAATGTGGGTAACATCAAATTGTTGACAAAACATCTCAAATGCTTGACTGTTATAGCCAGTTCCATTATCTGTTTTAATCTGATTAGGAACACTAAGCATAGAAAAATAATGTAGGCAATGATTAATTTTTTTGTTGCTTTTTCGGTTAAGGCAATTGCAACTAGAAAGACTGAAAAGGTATCAATAGTTACACGTGCGTTTTTATTTTTCTAAAATCAGAAATATGAGCATCCATTTGCAATAATTGAGTAAGTATAAGTCCTCGAGAATTAACAGCCTTATGTGGTACAGGTAGAAACTGAGGACACTGAGAACAAGTCTTTACAATTTGACATGCACATTCGCTAAAAATACCAAATTATCATCTCAAGCCATTACTATTTTGATGATGTAAAGAATGAGAGTATATGGCCAATTATTCTTGTGTAAAGCCTATAATCTGCCTGGTATATAAATCTGTTGTGGCAATGCCTTAAGGGGTCTTGTCTAGGCAGTCTAGTATAAGCTCTTAAATGTCCAAAGACAGTCCTTTAAAGGAACAGTACTTTCTCTTAACTTGAGTAGTATATGCATAAACAATCGCAAAATTTGAGAATTAGCAGTATTTAAAAAAGGATCAATTTTAAGCAATTGTAAACCCTGAGCTATATATATATTGGCTATCAGTATATAAATTAAAAGTTTGATTTTAGCACTTTAAAAACAGTGACTATAGCATATAGTCACTTCTTTGTGCTGAAATAGAGGGAAACACATGAGAATAAACATGTGATCCAATCACATATACTTTTCTCCCATAGAAGGGCTGTTTATAAATATAGTAGATTTATTCTTTATGAGGTGCATACATAATTTACAGGAAATATAAAAGCATGCATAGAGTCAGGTGTTGGTGGCCCACACCTTTAATCCCAGCTCTTGGGAGGCAGAAGCAGGTAGATTTCTGAGTTCGAGGCCAACCTGGTCTACAGAGTGAGTTCCAGGACAGCCAGGGCTACACAGAGAAACCCTGTCTCAAAAAAAACCAACCCCCCCCCAAAAAGCCCCCCCAAAACCCCCCAAAAAACAAAAAAAAGCATGCATAGAAGTAAATTTTAACAACTTGTTTTTGGATAATGATTATCAATCTTGCCTAAAAGTTTACTATACAATAGTATAGTAAACTTTGAGCTTTAGTAAAGTTTCTTTTATGAATGTAGATGCCCTTGCATTTGGAGCATAGAGGTTCAGAATTGAGAGTTCATCTTGGTAGATCATACCTTTGATGAGTATAAAGTGTCCCTCCTTATCTTTTTTGATCACTTTAGGGTGAAAGTTGATTTTATTTGATATTAGA
>JADRCD010226882.1:0-13952 GCA_019843815.1 Montemys delectorum
CACATGTGGCTGAGCCAAACTTATTTCTATAAGATATTGCATAATTTGGGGTTGAGGAGGTAGCTCAGTGTTTGACTTGCAACCCTCAGGAGTTGAGTTGGTTTCTAGAATGCACAGAGCAATGCTCCATATAGTGTTATACATAAGAGAGGGAGATGTAGACAGATCTGAGCCTTATTGTCCAGGCAGCATAGTCTAATCAGTAAGTTCCAAGAGAAACAAAAGATATATCTAAGTAAACAAGGTGGTTCAAGAATAAGATCCAAGGTTGGCTTATGACCTTTCACACATCCACATATGTGTAACTTACAAACAAGACACACATGTACCCTCCATAAACACACACACATTCATACATGTACGAGTAAGTGAGCACACACACACACACACACACACACACACATATATACACACAATATGGTGTGTGCCATTTAGACAACAATAACCTGCAAAATATCTAATTGGTAAGTATACTTTGCAATCTGATATCAAAACCAAATTCTCTTGATAGGAAATCAGCTGAAAGGTTCAAAAAACTTCTAGACAGATTATGAGGCAGCGGAATTTTTGTGTGTATGTGTGAAAGCAGAAGAGAAGTGCATGGGTGCTCTCTAAAAGAGAAACTTCAAGTGAACGAAGGAATGTTGGTGAACTCATGAAGAGATGTATGGTTCTCAGCACTGTAGTAAGAAGAGAAGCCAAGTCCCTAAAAATATAGCAATGAAGTACAACCTTTTCTGGAAACGTGAGGATCACCATTTGCAGTACAAAAACTTAGTCTCTATCATTTTGTTAACAGAGCTCAAACTATCAAGCTTCAGGTTCAAGCAAATGACTGCCAAATTGTCTTCACATGCCGCATCACAAGAATGATCTGGCTCTAATGCTTTCCATAGTTGAAAGCAGTTCCTGAAATGGTGTTTTAATAATGAAAATTGTGCATGGCTTGCTACCACCTAAAAATTAATGTGGTATATTAAGAAGAGTAGCATATGTTGGATACTGAGTGTATCAAATTCATAAGAGGTTTGCAACATTAGAGGTGAGAGGTTTCGATAAAATAATAACTGCTAAAAACAAGTGAGAGAGAGAGAGAGCACAACTCTCATTTATAACTTTAATAGAGTATATTATGGTGAATAACTACTCTTTCTTTGCTTCTAGTTGGTCTCCAGGCTGTAAAGTACCATTTTCTCCAATTTTCTAAATATTTACATCTCTTATAAAAATCACAATGGCTTTTTCAAATATCACTCTTCACCGACCCCATGATTATTTTTGCTGTCTTTGGTCACATTTACCTTTTGGAGTATTTTAACTCTCGAAAGGGAGACATGTGAATATGAATTGGTGCAGCTGCATACATTACTGAACTCTGTATTGCTAAATGATACCCAAGACATTAATTTTATACATGCCAAATTTTACAATCACTTGCTTGAACAGAAACGTAACTTTAAGCAAGTATCAGGTAGCAGGCAGGGCATGAAATGCTACAGAAATCCTTCTTGAAAAAAACCATTTGAAAATCGAGGGAGAAAGGTTGATTCAACCCTCCTCTATTTGCCTCTCCGAATATCGTCCACAGGGTTCTACCTTCCTGCGGTTCCCTGTCTCCTGTTGTATTCCATGTGTGGTGCTTGGTCACTTGTGAACAAAGAGTAGTTCCTTCAAAGACTGTAACCCATCATCTCTCTCAGAAAACAAGAATGATATATTATGATCCAGAAAATCGGTCAGTTGCTTGACACAAATTATGGTATCTTTATGTTTCAGGGCCATCTATTTGTGGTTAGGATAACACAGAAGGGCAGAGCAGGATCTTTTTGTGGAGGCCTAGTCACGTCCATTAGATGTGGATACATTGGTCTGCCTTCCATCAAATCATGAAGTGAACAACTGACATTTTAATAGTTGCACTTATTTCAGGAAATTGACAATATATGTGATGTGTCATCTGTGTCTGTATTGTGAGTGACTCTGGAATGTCTTCCCCAAAACTTTGCAGCCTGCCGGCTCTCTACCTTCCAAACTCAACTACAATAAACAACTACTGCCACCTAACCAAAGTCTACACATTTGTTCAATAAATAAACAGTCATTCATAGAACAACCCATTTCCTTTTGCATCTTCTAAACCAAAAGTTTTTACAGTTTTCTGCCTATTACATCCATGTATTAGGAGTTCTCCTTCAATAAAAGCCAAGTGTCTGGCTAATTCTGTTGGGATTTATGAGGTGCACTGAAGGACAATGAATCAAGTGCAACTGTGTGTATGTACTTGTTACTCAGCCTTTACAATGGGACAGCTAGGTCAACAAGACACTCAAGTACAGTGACGCCGATGCTGTAATGAAAAGAAATACTGGTATCCTGGCAAACCCTGAAATCAAGTTGTTTTGGTTTGTTTTGACTTAAATGCGTCTGAACTCATCCCATGAGATGTGATCTTCTGCCTTCCATTTTCCAAAGCAATTCTCAAATAAAATCTGCCCCAAGATCTTAAGATCCATTTTACCTTTTGTGGATTATACAAAGGGTTTTTCTTGGAGTAAATGGCATCTTCACATTGTAGGCCTGTTATCTGATACCATGATTTATCCTATGCCCTACTCCTTAGAACTAGGATAATAATATTCCTGACATGGAACTGGATCTAGTAGCTATTAGGTCTGAGAGCTGTCACATTTAATACAGTGTGACAGTATATACATTCTTCTGTCCCAGAAGTTTCAAAAATTCAGCCTCAACTATATCCTAAAAATCATCTCCACAATCATAGCTCTTATAATCAGCAATAATTAAATATTGTAGTTATGTCTTAAGGTATTTTCTTAGAACAATAAGGACTAATGTGTGAGGCATGAGAGGACATGAATCATTCTCCTTTTGTTCTGATCTACAATCTGTCTCAAGAGCCTTGCTAGGCTAAACAATGCTAAGCATTTCTCAGCACCATAGGAATGGAGGGACAAAATTTTCACAAATTCTACTGTATCCCAGAGATACCTAGCTTTTATCACCAAATTCTCAGATTTCAGCCTACCTTACCTCTATTCTAACTTTTATTAAACATTACTACTTAAATTCATTTTTTGTAACCACCAAATATCTTTTGGTGGGCAGAAGCAAGGCGCTTCCTGCATTTGAGATGAGTACTCACTTGCTGAATATATCTACCCTGACACCCCCCACCCCAATCCTACCTCTACCCCCCCCCCCCCCCCCCCCCCCCCCCCTCCCTCTCTCTCTCTCTCTCTCTCTCTCTCTCTCTCTCTCTCTCTCTCTTGCACAAGCACTGTGTGCTACCCTGTTATTCATATTCACAAAAGGGTATCATTTATTAGGAACTGTTTCTTATTCTCTCCCTAATGTTTACCTCTGGGGAAAAGGATAATGACAACTTGAACTTGAGTTCATGTCATTTTTTTTTTTATTATTCCTTGGCTTTCTTTTCTTATTTAGAGTAAGATTATAACACCTGGAGTAAATGCTAATCCTGCACAACAACTTTACAAAAGGAATTTTAATATCTGTGTTTAAGATCATTCTATGTGAATCAGATAATTACCAATTTTAATTTTATGAATTAATTACCATTCCAAATCAGTTCTTCATGTAACAATAACATAGATCATTGACAAGCTGTATGAAATACAGAGATACACAAGGTCTACGAAGAAAACTGGCAAATGAGGTATTTTTGTTTGTTTTGTTTTCGTTTTTTGTTTTGGAGTTATATTTTACTTCTAAAGGAAAATTTTGTGAACCCAAAGTAAATATTTTCAATTATCATAAAGTGTGTTCCAACAGATTTATACCAGAAAATAAGACATATATATTTGGTTAAAAAGTTTCATTAAAAATCTTAAGTGTAATGTGATCACAATTTAAAAAGAAAAGTAATGCTAAACTTGCTGTGCTATTCTTTCTGCTTTATAATCTGATTTAGTCATCTTTTGAGGTGTGCCTTTAGGTTTCCCCACCTAACGAACAGCACAATATTTTTAAATAATTTTTTTAAGTTTTCAAATACAATTATTGTATCTCTACAATAAAAGTTAAATATCATCTGTTTTGTGTCTCCTGTAGTCTTTGATCACTTAGAATTTGATTTTCCTATGTTATTTTGCCAAAACCCTTGTTTATAGCTTTTACTTCTAGTTTCTGAATGTATCTTATTCACAAAATTATATATGCAGGATTAGAAGAGGCTCTTGCATTTGTGACCAATAGAATGAGATAAAATCCATCAAACTCTCACCTTTTAGCTCCATCAAATTCTGGAGCATCCAGAGTTAATGGATTCTGAAACCTAAGGATAGGATTAATGGCAACCTGTAGAATAATACGGATTAAAAATAATACCTGTGAAGGAACTAAAAGAGTGGTGGCTGTAAAAGAAGCCATGCCTAACGACTACCTGTAAGATGCTTATCTGAGCAGTGTATGTGAATGGCATTTTATGGTATGGAATTCTGGTATAATGGGTCCTTCGCATTTTCATATACCCTTGAAGAAGGGGGGGGGGTGGAAGCCCAAAGTCAGGGAGCAAGAGTGGACCTTAATCACTACCGACCTGGTTCTTGCATTATGATAATGAAAGAAACAGGTCTTTCAGAGAAAAGATTTGCTCAGGACTAAATTGAAATATAAATCCACATAAAAATGAAGTTATTAATGTGGTAACAGATGCTAATTAATACAGAAACTTGAATTGCTCTTATTATGAGGTGATTATTGATGCTACTCAAATCTTACAAAAGTATAATAATAAAGAAACAAGTAACCTAATTTGAGGTAAAGCTAAAAAGAGAACATTTTGCATACAAAAGTGTAGAATTGCTCAAATGTTCAATAGTATCACTCCTTTATATTAGAAATAAAAAAAATCTTTCATGAGAATTCACAAAAAAAGACATCTGCAATAACAAGGTCTGCAAATATGCTTCAAAGACATCCAACACGTACAGAAGGGAGAAACTGCAGAAGCTGCTCATGAAGTGAGTTTTTTAAGACTTTTAATCATGCTAACATTCTATGGTTAAATAAGTTAAATAGTCATGAATATAAAATTGGAAGGTCTGATAAAGGAAGCATCTAAGATGATATGTCTTTCAAGATGAATACACTTCACCCCTTTGTGGAAATATAACCGTAGAAATGCAGCTCTCTATATACCAATGTGTTCCCTCTGAAAATGCTAATAGACGTTACTACAGAAGGGAAGCAGCCTTTGTGCTCCTAATTAGTAATAGTTACCAATGCCAGAGGCAATTAAAGAAGGGATTAATGGTGACAAGAAAGCACTTCATTGATCATCCTTAATTATGAACTGTCAGGCACTCTTCAAATTGAAAAAGAAAAAAAATTCCATGAATCCATGTGTCTTGTAGACATATAAACAATGTGTAGGCATTACTGTGTTTTTGTGTCTTTATTTCTTCAGTAACTTGAAGCAGGTGAAACTGGAGGACTAAAAGACAAAGATGCTTCTACTATTTTTTTATTCTGAAGGTTTTTTTTTTTTTTTTTTTGCAGGTAGTAAAATGAAACAACATAAGATATTAAAAAGCCTTTAACTGTGAAAAAGTAAAATGTTTTTATTTTAAAAGATACAGCACCTAGTCTGAGGGGTTGTACCACGGAAAATTGTCAATTTAAGAATTCTATACACACACACACACACACACATACACAAACATATACATATATATAGATATTTCTGCATTTCTACAGTTATATCTACATATATACATGTATATGTATGTATACATGGAGAAATTGCCTGTTAAAATTAAAATGTAGATAATTTTTAAATAGTTTAAATTATGGCTCCTAGATATATGTCTATGAGTGTGTCTGGCACATGTGTAGGTTTGAAAACATGGATAGAAAACAGCTCTTGGCATGAAGGTATAGCCCACAGTTGCACACACTAACTATCAGAGAAGAAATATAAGTTTGCTGAAGTGTTAACCTTAGAAACTGACCTTCCTTTAGATAAAAAAACCAATATAGATTCCTAAAGCAGTGTGAACTGACCTACTTTCAATTCCCTTCCATTTATAAGCATCCTGAAAGCTACCTCCATCTGTAGTGTTCATTCCTCAAAGCCAATCAGTAGCATTAAAACCATGCTGACACAATTGTGACAATTTAGTCCAGGATCTCAGTATCTATGAGAATGATGTTCACTATGCATCTTCCTGGGAAGAAATGAAGGCAAGGCATCTCAAGGCTCTTTCCTACATCATCTCTCTCAGTGTCTTTCCAGTCTTCCCACACACAAAGACTCTCTGTTCTTCTCAGGGCTATAATATCCCCTCAGGAAGGCCTAAAAGGATTTTGGGTTCTGTTGATGATTACAGAAATAATTTATTTTCAAATGGAAGCTAATCTGATAGAAGTAGTCAAATTTTCCCTGAGCTCAGGCAGAAACAAACTTCTTCATTGCAAGTGTACTGATTCCTTCCACTATTATTGTGATGGAGAAGACAAATTATCCAATTACTAGACACACTGCTCTAGGCAATACAAAATAACATCCTGATTAATCTAACTACATCAGAGAAATACTCCTGTTTAGAACAAGTCCCCTAAAACAAACAGTATTGGATTACGAATAAAGATGAGTCATATTTGTTTGCTAGTGCTTATGGGTATTTCAATTCTGAACAAAGAGTCTACTTAAGGTGAAAAATATTTGTATAAATGGCATTAACATGTTCTGTAGTTAAAATTTGTATTCAAATATAAAAGTGAGAACATTCATAAAACCACTCATGAAATAAGTCAGGGGGAGTTATTCTAGTTAGTTTTTGTTAACTCAAAACAAATGTCACATCTTTGAATTCTATAAAATATATTTACAATAAAACATGTATGTAGATGCATAAGTTTCTAAGTGGTTATAGATCCATATGTAATTTTTTTGTTAAATGAGTCACTCATGACTTCACTTCCTTTCTCTTTCTTTTTCTGACCTTACATTTTAATCATTTTCCATAATACTGTTTATACCAGTGCCTAACTCTCGACATGCTCATTGTTAAGGTTAAATAATTAGCTCAGTAACACAGTAGAAAGGTCTTGTATCCACTTTCCCTGAAAGGAGACAAGGTCACCTTTAAAATAAATGTTTTAAATAAAAGAAATATGTCTAAAATTATAGAAAGAACAGATTAAGAACATAAACGAAAATGTTACAAAGGACTTTTAGAAAGGAAGATAAAGAAGCCTTCTTCAGGAAGTAAACATCCTTAGACACGTGTACTCTAGGGAGAACATGGGTGTTGTCATCTAGGAAAGGGAATCCTTCTGAAGTGAGTCATAAAACAGTCAACACGGGCTGGTAGTTAGACTGTAAGCATTGAATCAGGGTCATCCTAAGAAAACAAAAGCAAAAAGGACTTATCAGTGGTTTTAGGTTTTTGGGTATAAAGTTTTATGAATGAAATGATTCCTAGTCATAAACATCTCTGAATTACTCTTTTAATATAATTTTCAAGGATCATCTAATCTCAACCCTCAAGGGCATTAGCCGGATAAAGAAAATTGGGAAATTATCACAGCTCTAAACTGCTTCAAACTTCTTTCTCTGAGGAGAATGTCTTCTGACGCCTCTGTGTCTGAGTACCTGCACTTCTGTTCTATAAACAGAAAATACAAACAGAACAGAAAACATAAAAAGAAATATAAACTATACACAGAAAAATATAAGTATCTATATCACAACTTTGATGGCAAAATCTGTTTGTCTCATGAGAAAAAAAACAAAACAAAACAAAAACACCTAGCAGTGTTTGGTACTTACTTAGCAAACTTAGGAATGGTACTTAGGAATACATTTTTAATCGGGATGATAGAGTATTTCAATTAATACAATAACAGTTACCAACTGATATAATAAATTCCATTAGTAAAGATTATCCTTGTCAGACTCATCTGTTACTAATAATTAAATTTACTTAAGCAATGCAGATTAAAAGGGCTTCTGATATGATGTTCTTTTAATCACTATTCTTTCGTCAGCACCTCTTCAAAATGGTGGAAATTGCTGACTATTTTTGGCCCTGAGAATTCAAGACAAGATTTTATTAATGGCAGCATTGTCACCAAAGTCAAAGGTGATAGGCTTAGATAGGAACCTTCTCTTGATATTATGAACTCAATATTAAAAGTGTGAAAGGCCTTGTTTTATACAACTGATAGTGGGTAAGAGAGGATCTAGCTGTCATTAACGTGACAGCCTAGAGAGAAGAGCAAAAATCAGTGTAGTGAAACTCCAGGCACAATCCAATAGTCTGTACCAATAGTCTGTACATGACAGGCGGCAGGGACTGAAAAACCAGCGATGACGGATCTTCTATCTCAACCCACAGGGGCATTAGCTGGATAAAGAAAATTGGGAAATTATCACAACTCTAAACTGCTTCAAACTTCTTTCTCTGAGGAGAATGCCTTCTGATGTCTCTGTGTCTGAGTACCTGCATTCACCACTGCTGAAGTGGGAAGGAAACAGAACTGCCACTCAAGATGGAAAAGCTTAGGCAAGGTTAACATTCTTACTCTCTCCTTCAGTTTTGACAGCCTCCTCCTGATTAGTTCTCACCCTAGGAGCCATTGACAAGCACATACACAGTCAGTAAGAGCCCACTTGAACCTATATAAATCCATACGCATTGCACATTCAGCAGTTTGACTAGCAGCATGCTGAGTCTTGGAGCCCAGTTCAGGCTGCTCTTCAGAAGACTAAAGTCTTTCAAGTCAGATCACATCACTTTTCAGAGGGGGAAAGAGAAGGGAAAGACGGCCTTAAGAATAGCCAGAGATAGACCCTACTGAGATAAAGAAACTAGATCCTTCAAGTGTAGGAAGGACTCTCTTCCAACCTTTGAGTACTGTTTCTTCAACTGAAATGTGGATGCAGTAAGACTACCCATTAATATTCAAGACCTTCCAGAAGGGACAGATGTGCCATCCCTGCTTACTCTCATAGGTGATCCATTTTCTTCAGAATGACTCTAACAAGGGTTGTCATTAGCTGGCACCCTGAAACCCTCCAAGTGCTTTAAGAAGCTGTATCACACACAGACATTCTTCCTATTATACTGCAAAGCCTATTAATAAAACAGAGCTATAGCAAGCGCAGTCTCTCTTGGTTGGCATCCTGTTGTCACCATAGGTCTCAGTTATTCCATTTTTCTATCATGTTTACATTCTCCTGTTTAAATAATTTCCACCCTGTAAAAAAAAAAGGCAAGACAGAGAGCTGACTGGAGAGTCTACTGTCTCACAGAGGAAATCACTAGTGATCTAGGTATGAAAACATTAGGCATTTCTTTGGTTTCTAGAATATTCTCTAGGACATTCACTTAATTTGCTTTAAAAAGTATAATAGACTTTCAAGTGTTCCTTGTTGTAACATTATCTCATGAGACCCTGTTCGTGCAGTAAGAAGCAGAGGGCCTACTGATGGAGACCTGGACAAGATGTCATGGGCTAGAGAATAGACACAAGCTTCCCTACATGGCAACTTCACAAGTGACCTTGTCAACCTGCCTCCTGATGTGGAACAAGACATAACACCCTGCTGATTGTCACAGTTAAGATAAATATTTAACGCTGATTTAAGCTGCTGACAGGTAGGTCAGTTGGTTTTAGGGAATTGATTGAATTAAACTGAAGCTTCATGTTTCAGATAATCTGAAAGGATATCATAGCAACAACACACTGATTCCCTTGCCATCCTCAGACTGTACAAATTCATTCTTCAGTACCTATATTCTTTACGTACAAACAACTTGTAAAAGGAGGATGGCTTTACAAATAACTAGAATTCAAAAGTGAAAGGAGATAGTCTAAATTGAGCTAGATGACATAGGTTAGGAGAGGAGGAATGTGCATGAGGCAAAAACTTCTTGTAAATCTAGTGTGCAGGGCAACCCATGTGACTAAGCATGCTCTTGTCATAACATATGACCTGTCCTAAAATGTCATGCAGAATAAAATGTATTAATTTGCTAAAGAAGTGATGATAATTATAAAAAGTCCAGTAGAAGTGAGTTCTATAAATCTTTTGGCAGTAGATTGTATTGGGAAAAAAGATTTCCAAGTTCTTGGTTACTTACTCAAGGTAATTACCAAGATACTTATAGGTTCCAAAAGGTTGGAAACTTTATTAAAAATTAAAGGAGAGTTAACCCCAGCAATGTCCTGTAAGGTAATGGACCTGTTACTGTTTGGAGTTCAAGAAAAGGAGGAGTTTATAACCCAAAGGTTAAACTAAATATATCTATATTTTGATTGACAGACTTTTTATTATGTAGCCTTTTATATGCTGTTCACACACCATCTTATAATCCTTCTAATTTTAATCATATATATACTTAATTATGCATAAGAAGGTTCATACCATTTTGTTTTGCTTCGTGTTTCCCTAAGAGTTGATTGAGAGGACACAAATTGCCTCACTGCTCATGTGCTTACAAGCAGTCTAAGCAAGATTGGCTCTTTATCTTCTGTACCTATATATGGTTAAAAGGGAATGTGACTAAAAAATTGTTAGACTTGGAAGACACATTGGATGTTTCTATGGGGACATAGGTATAGTTTGGAAAGGGTAGTATCACAGGGTGATAAATCCATTGTTAGGATACAAGGGTTATGTATAGTCCAAATAGAGTCTCAGTTTGCTAGCTATTCCATGTGATCCTCAAAGCAATGCCTTTTCCCCCATTTTTGATCATTGTCATAGTCAGTGTTCTAGTGCTATGAAGAGACACCATAAACAAGGTAACTTTTATAAAAGGAAACATTTAATATGAATTTGCTTATGGTTTCAGAGGTTTAGTCCGTTATTACTATTGTGAGGGAACACAACAACATTCATGACATTAGAGAAGTAATTGAGAGCTACATCCTGATCCATAGGCAGACAGGGAAGGAAGGCTGGAGAAGAAAAAACAGAAATGGAAATAGATGGATAGATAGATAGATAGATAGATAGATAGATAGATAGATAGATAGATAGACAGCCAGCCTTGTAGATGGAAAGGTGATTGATAGATGAACAGATGAACAGACAATAAGGTGGGCAGGCAGATAAATGGATGGATGGATGGATGGATGGATGGATGGATGGATGGATGGATGGATAAATGGATAGATGGTTAGACAGATAGGTGGATAGATGGACAGACTGATGGATGGACAGACAGGTGGGCAGGTGAATAAATGAATAGATGGAAGATAGATAGATAGATAGATAGATAGTAGATGTGTTGATGAGTAGATGATGGGTAGGCAGACAAACAGACAGACAGACGAGCAGGTAAACAGATAAATGAATGAATGGATGGATGGATGGATGATGGATGGATGGATAGGTAGATAGATAGATAGATAGATAGATAGATAGATAGATAGATAGATGTATAGATGAATAGATGATGGGTAGACAGACAGACAGGTGGGCAGGTGAATAAATGGGTAGATGGAAGAATAGATAGATAGATAGATAGATAGATAGATAGATAGATAGATAGATGTATAGATGAATAGATGATGGGTAGACAGACAGACAGGCAGACAGACAGACAGATGGGTGGGCAAGCAGATAAATGAATGGACAGATGGATGGATGGATGGATGGATGGATGGATGGATGGATGGATGGGTGGGTGGATGGATGGGTGGATGGATGGATAGACAGACAGATGGATGGACAGACAGACAGATGGGTGAGTAGGTGAATAAATTGATGGATAGAAAGATAGATAGATGATAGATAGATAGATAGATAGATAGATAGATAGATAGATAGATAGATCGATCGAGAAATAGATAGAAAGAAAGAAAGGAAGGTAAGTAGGTAGGTAGGTAGGTAGGTAGGTAGGTAGGTAGGTAGGTAGGTAAAAACAAGGCCTACCTTGGGCTTTTGAAACTTAAAAGCTCACCTCCAGTAACTCAATCCATCCAACAAGGCCACATGCCCTAATCATACTAATCCTTTCAAGCAATCCACTTCCGGGTGACGAAAATCTGAAATATATGGGTCAGTGTGGGCCATTCTTGTTCAATACAGCACAATATTTTTATATTCCTAACTGTGGCTTCATCATCAACATTTTTCCCACAAAGATTTAGCTGCAAAAGTATCACTTCCATGATATCATTTAAAAAATCTTTGATTCTTTATTTTTTCTATCACTAAATCACTCCTCAAATCAAAGGGACAAATGAAGTTTTTGGAAGTTAAACATGTTACAGTTGCATCATTGAAGCTATTACTGAGGCAAAGGAGTATCATTATCTTAATTGGATGAAATTTCCTAACAATGATTGCCAGATTTCCACTCCAAAATAAATCAGTCCTCAGCAGTTTACTTTATCCCTTTCTAGTAAACTCAATACACTGCAGTCAGTCTATTGTTGTGGCTATACTTTCCAGGCAATAATAACTTATGTACTTTGGAAGATGATTTCAGCTGCAGAGTCATCAGCTCAAACTCACTTAAACAATAAAGAGACTGTATTGTATTTTAAAATTGGAAAGTCCAGTACTAGAGTATACTTCAGGCACTATTCAGTTACAACTCACCTTCTATTTATCTAAGTTACCTCAGCCTGATAGTATCATTATTAATAGGAGAGAGTCAACATCCCAAAGGAAAGGAACAGTATATTGATCATGAGTATAGTCATAGATACTATTTGCTTGACATCACAATTCAATTTGCCCATGGATTATGCATGTAACCTGGATCATGTATTCAACCTCTATGCATGAAGGTTACATTATATTGAATACTCAAATAATCATAAAATATTTTTAATACAATTGTGATGAGTTAAGTGAGATAAATTATACAATAGAGTAAGAAACCTAAGTACATGGCCAATATTAATGCTATCAGGAAATTATCAAAGCAACTTTAAGAAAGGATTTATTATGGCTTATGATTCCAGAGAGATAGATTCTATTATGTGTGACATTAGTCAAGAAAAAGCACAGTAGTAGACACATTTTTCTGTCTACACCCAGGAACCAGAGACAGAGATCAGGAAGTAAGGTGAGGCTATAGCCCCTCACATCCCATCCACAGTGATGCATATCCTTAGCCAAGGCTCCATTTCCTAAACATCCCATAAACTCCCCAGACAGACTGCCAACTGGAGACCAAGGGTTTAAATATATGAACCTAAGAACTTATTCAAACCATCATAAATAAGAACTCCATACTCTGTAACTGGGACTAGCATATTCCCCTTACATTTCTAATGGTTTAAAAATATAAATCAGAATCTGGAATGTAGCTCAGCAGTTAAGAGCACAATTCTGCTCCTTTAGACGACCAGGTTTCAACTTCAGTCACATGGTTGCTCACTACTTTCTGTACCTTCAACTCCAAGGCATCTAATGCCTTCATCTATCCTCCATGGCAACAGACGTACAGATGATGCACATACACACACACACACACACACACACACACACACACACACGTCCATAAAGTCAGTACAACTGTAGAGATGAAACTAAAATATTGAAATGAAAGTAAATATAAATCATATACTTGCTGGTGTCACATACAAATCAACAATTATAACATGAAAATCTGATCAGGATCCCTTGAGTTAAGTTAGGCCACATGGAGGCATGCCTTCCACACATCTAAAATCTTGCTATGTAACTTAAGTCACAATAAGGCTTCATAACACTTAAAATATGAGAAAAAATAGGTGACTTAGAGAAAGTAGAAGGGCAACATCTGAGTCTCTTTTCTATAAGCAATATGTCTAGCATTTAATCATTTAATCATAACTCAAAATGAAAGTACAAATTCTTTATGTGTTCTTGGGAACTGTGTGGAAGTTGCTGTCCATGGTACTGAGTACCGTATAGAGTACTTTCATGTCATATTATTTAAAACTATGTAAAAAAAAAA
>JADRCD010226883.1:0-11026 GCA_019843815.1 Montemys delectorum
TTTATTTATTTATTTATTTATTTATTTGGAGGGGAACCTGGGAAAGAAAATATTGTAAATAAAGAAAACATCTAATAAATAAATAAATAAATAAATAAATAAATATCTTCATTTTAAAAATGATTAAAGAATTTCTTATATTTAACCTTAAAATAAAATAAATAAAAAGCTAAAAGGAGGAGGAGGAGGAGGAGGAGGAGGAGGAGGAGGAGGAGGAGGAGGAGGAGGAGGAGAAGAAGAAGAAGAAGAAGAAGAAGAAGAAGAAGAAGAAGAAGAAGAAGAAGAAGAAGAAGAAGAAGAAGAAGAAGAAGGACAATATAAGACACAGCATGGCATGGCATGGCCTGTTGACAAAAAGATTTCTCTTTCTATCTATAATACACTACAGATGCTGATACGTTCCATAAAGTAAGTGCAAAGCATTTCAAACCAAAGAGAGTGGATTAATTCTGACTGATAGATATTTTATAGTTACAGTGCAACTCTCCTAAGGTACTTAGAAGCTATGTCTTATAAAACTCACACTTAACTTTATTTTCTAGCATCTATTTAAGTGTTACTTTTAGATATTTATATATGCATACATACATATATAACATACATATATTTACAAAATTTATTTTAGAGCAGCATCTTAAATACTTCATTAAAGATAGTTCAATAAAGATCCACATTGTCAGAGACTCTTTATGTTTATAAATAAAGACCCTCTCATGCTACCTTCACTACCTAATTCTAGCCATTTTGTAACCATAGGTAGCCAGCGTGACAGGCCCTTTGGGATTATTCTTCAGTGATGTCAGCATATTTATCAAAGTTAAAGCCCCTGTTATTTGTGGGCTAGTCTGATGGCAAACAAAAGAGTATGCACACACACACACACACACACACACACACACACACACAAACAGTGTTAATAAGCTGTACACCATTGTGGCAAAGCTTAAGATAAACATCATGAACAGAGGAAAGATTTACTTTGTCAAACAGTTCTGGATGTTCTAGTCAAGGGCTCAGTTATTTTGGACCTTTGGTAGATAAAATATCATAGGGAAGAGTATGTGGTAGGGGTCAAACTGCTTCCCTTGTGGGTGTTGTGGACTAGCGAGAACAGATAGTGTCAAGGTCCCATTGTCCATCCAAGAATTCATGCCAAATAAAGTAATTTTATTCTGTCACACCCCATTTCCTAATATTTCCATTACCACCCAGGTATACCATGGCATGTCAACCAAGCCTTAACACCTGAAACATTGGGGGACATTCCAGATCTAAATTAAAACACACACACACACACACACACACACACACACACACAAACACCCTATAAACACACAGCATTTCTAATACAAGTTTGTTGTTATTTGTTTTAATTTTGAAGCAACAATACCCAATTCTGTCTCTCACAGTATTTTTGCAGCTTGGAATATAGCCTAGATCTTATATTCCTTAGCATGAGATTTTTCATGGTGTGTGTGTGTGTGTGTGTGTGTGTGTGTGTCTTTTTGCCTCTTCTTCTCACTTTTCTTTTGCCCTTCATTCTGGCATCAATCTTTTTCTCATGGAATACTTAAAGGTCCACTCTACGCTCTGCTTTCTGATCTAGCAGGCTTTTTCTACATTCTTCTCTCATGCTTCAGATAAACAAGGGAATGGATAGTTGAATGAAAAGGGGACCAGACATCAAAAAGGAAGTTTCAACAAAGCTCACAGGGATGCTCAGAGCCAAAGCAACATAGTCCAAAAAACAAAACAAGCACTCTGCACTCTGCCATGCACACAGATGTTCATTCATTCTTTATGAAAAGCAAGGTAAGTGAGTGAACATTTGGGTTCACAGCACGGGTGCAAATACTTCCTGGCCAATTCTGAATTACAGATGGGTATAAGGAGAGATCTAAGCATTTGGAAAAGTTTTACTATTTGTATCAAAATTTATGCTTATTGTGTGCCTGGAAAAACACATCTATTTGAAGTGGGATCATTTCATTTGCTTGTTTCTAGTTCCTTTGCTCATTTAACATTCTATGTAGTCTTATATGTTTTTGTTAATTTTTATACATATGAAACTTTATACTAAATAACTGGATACACATATTTATTTATCTAGATTTTATTATATTGCTATTTCTTAGCTTACAAATAGATATTTAACACAAAATTATTCTTTAAAAAAATTTCCCTGGCATTATAGCATGTGATTTTACCAACCCAATGACCAACCATTAAGCCCTTTAAGCACAGTGTTCCCAAAGAAGCAAAGAGACCCATCATTATACATGGACAAATATTAAGTATTTTCTATATTTTGAGTTTCTCTTTCAGACTGTGGTCAGTGACAGTTATGCTACTATAAGATCCACTTAACATCCTTAAGCCATAGAATTTAACTGCATTTTAAAATGATTATTGTGAACCCCTAAGGTTAGAATGAAGACTTTAGGTAGCTTATTTTAAACCACAGAACAATACAGATGGATGAATGCTGACATTATCTTCCCTAGAAGTTTTACTACTTTTCTAACAAATATATACATTTAAAAACCCAGGTTCTGAATATTTTTCATACACAGTCTTTACTTACGAATAACTAGCCACAATCCATAGTCATTATTAAAAGTAAAATTTAATTTCTGCCTAATTTAATTTGCAAGCAACAAACTGGTTTCATAGAAGCTTAAGCAAATAATGAAGCATGTGCTTGTACAATTCTGTGTTAAGATGAAGTGATTGTAAAATCCAAGGGATTCTGAGCAAGGCACTAAGGCCAGGGATGGAGGTTTTTAACATGCTTGGGGCGTCTATCATGTCTGCCTCTCTGGGATACCTTCTTCATTATTCTCTTCTCTTGTTCATGCCCAAGCTGGAAGATATTTTATAATCCTTAAGCACATACTGTCTTAATTGAAACAAATATATAACCTGAATCTCAGAAAGTCTGATAGCCAGGGTTTAGACTACATACCTCAGGTGATGTCTTATCCACTGTTCTTGGTAAGTAAAGTTACTACACACTGCCATGGTAGGTATATCTAAGTGTTGGTTTACACAAGTTACATAAACATGTGGGATGCTGCATTGCACAATTATATTTCTTTCTGTTTTATTCTACACTGCCTTTAATTTCAAAGAAGTAAGTTTGCACACTATAACATGCATGATTAGTCAGTAAGCCAGCATGGAATAATAATAATACACACCTACACCCACCTCAACACAAAATGGTACTTGAAAACAATTCATCTAATCAATTAAAATGCAGCATGTTTGACTAAAACTGGTCTATATGTAGCATTCCAAATATATATATTACTTACAAACAATATTTATAAATTTTGTACTTACTCATGAATGTGAATATATGTGTATCTATAGAACATATTTATACATATTTTTAGTTTCAGCTAAGGTGTGATTAAAGGTAAATCATGAGTAATTTCCAGATTAAAACAAGGCATAAATGCTGCTGTGATGTCCTACAATCCAGGTGCAAGGGGCAAATGGAAACTCAGTTGAGGACTGACATCTATGGACCACAGATGAAACCTCTTACCGCTAGTATGTTTCATTGTGAAGTTCTTAGACTGAGATTGATTTAGAAGACTTGAAGCCATCTTTCCAATATACAAAAAAGAAAAAAAATAACTTTGACCTAGAAAAATGAGGAAGCTTGAAATTGGGCAAGGAGAAGAATTGGAGAAACAATATTTTTCTTAGGTCATCCTTCCAAAAGATGACTGTGGGTATTTCAGGTTTGCTATCCATTTTCACTGACTTAGTGATCTCAGTCATGATAGATTCATGATGCTTGAAATATTTATCACCACAATCCATGTCTTGAAATGCATTATTAATTTTTTAACCAACATTAAAGGTTAAAGACCATGTAAAAGCTTTGCTCCACCATCAACTGGATTATCTCTCAGAACAGACAAGTGGAAGAGTTAATTTATGAGGATCACAAACAGATGAGTTTGCATTTTCAGCATTCCTTGCAAGATGGCATTTGGTTTTGCATATTCCCCTGGAAGTTCCATGCCTACGTGTATAATAAACTGACTTTGGATATTTCAGCTTCAAAATGGAGAAATTCTCTGTATGCCTAATCATCTACTTTTACATATAACCAAATCTGTACAGAATTATCTTATAAAATCCAATATTGTAATATTTACTAAGAAATATGCTAAACATAATTTCATTTCAAGTGATTAAAATACCGATGTTAATTTTCTTCATTTTCTTGGTTTTTGTAAATTTCTTTATTTAGCCTCCTTAAATTAATATTTTATATTAAAGAAAGCTATTTAAATTTTAAATTGGCATTGTCAGTAAGTTAATAATAAGGTTTTTTTACATTTATGACATGTTAAAAATGTAAGAGATTTATGATTTTATACAATAATTTTCTTTGAGCTGAGAATAATTGGTTCTCTTTGATTTTTCTGAATTCTATATTTATCAGCACCCTAAAGTCCTACATCTCTGTTTTCCTGAGGAGAACACTTTAGCATGGCCATAATCGTTCATTCAGTATTATTTATTTCATTTGTCTTATGGTACTTGTAGTGCTTTGAATGACAATTACTTTCCACAGGCTCAGATGATGGAACTATTTGAAGAGTTGGTGTAGCCTTGCTGGAGGAAGTATGTCACTAGGGAGGAGATTTGAGAGTTCATGATGTCACACCATTTCCAGTCCCCACCTCTTCTGTCATATTTTCAGGTGAAGATACACTCTCAGTGTCTTAGAGTTTCATTGCTATGAAGGGACTCTAGGACTAAGGCAACTCTTATAAAGGGCAACATTTAATTGAGGGTGGCTTACACTTTTAGGGGTTCAGCCCATTCTTATCATGGCGGGAAGTATGGCAGCATGGAGGCAGATATGATGCTGAAGAAGTAGCTGAGAGTTCTACATCTTGATACAAAGGTGGCCAGAAGGAGTCAATCTTCTGCAAACAGCCAGGAGGAGGGTTTCTTCTTTATCAGGCAGAGCTTGAACACTATGAGATCTCAAAGCTTGCCTACGTAGTGACACACTTCCTCCAACAAGGCCACACCTCATAATAGTGCTGCTTTCCATGGACCAAGTATATTCAAACCACCATACTCAGTTTACAGTTCTAGCCCGTAGCTGCCATATCTTCATGCTTTTCCTGCTTTATGGATTTTATGCCTGCAACTCTAAGTCTGATAAAACTCTGTAAGTTGCTTAGTCCTCGTGTTTTATCACAGCAACAAATAATAACTAATGCAGTAGATTAATGGTAAAGTGTTTCCCCTCTTGTTCTAGCAGTTAATTTAACGAAAATAAACATAACAGAGGCTTGGTATCCATGTGTTTCAACAAGCAGAGAGATTTAAAGGATGCTCGTCTACATGCATATGCAGTCAAAGAAGCAATACAATTTAAGTCTCCATTACAAAATGAGCCCATCCTGTTTCTTTCCCTTTTTATTAAACACCCACAGGAATGAGATGTTTGGCTCGTGTTTTATGAGAACCTTTTGTGTTCTTCTATGCTGTTATTTTATGGAAAGTTTCAAGTGCTTGACATGCCATATTCACTGACATGGTAAAATAATTCCACATGGGTTTATGATTGTGAACAGACAGGAAAAAAAGACAACAAAATGGTATGCTACAAAAAGCAAAATAATAATAATAATAATAATAATAATAATAATAATAATAATAGATAGAGAGATAGATAATTGATAGATGATAGATAGATAGATAGATAGATAGATAGATAGATAGATAGATAGATAGACAGACAAACTAGTAAGTAACATAAATCTTTTGGGTTATATTCCAGGGATACCTAACATCTCCTAGTCATGAGCTGTAGTGATAAAATTGAGCTCTTTATCTCCCTCAAGCTTCTTTTAACTTAAAAAAAAATACAAATCTTTTCTGCTTCATAAGTATTTTCTTTAATTTCATCAATAGCAACATTTTGTAATGACTGTCTCTTTACCTTGTTTCTCAGCTTCCATTGAGACATGCTTCTCCAAATAAATTGTTAATGAACATATTTTCTCCTATCAAGGAAAGTTTGGGTGGACATTTTCTTAGTTTGTCATTAGGGTCTGCATTATTCTAATAACACATAGTAATTGTATTTGGAGAAAATTGTATACTACATTTGGTATGATAGTACTTCATCTTTTTTCTATTTTTTATAAAAATTTGAAGTTTGTATATCCAAAGGATATTCCGAGATCTTTGATTTTTCTTTCCGAAAGAAAAGGACTCATGATTCTCTCTCTTTAAAAGAGGAGAGGGCTCTGACCTTAGGACCCATGCTATTTGAAGATACCCAGGAAGACTTTCTAGACCAAATGGTCTCTATCTTTCTCACACACATAAGGAGCAAAAATACCATTCAGAATGAAGGTCCTCAAGAGAAGAGAGCATTGAAAATATGTGTTACAAGAACCTTCAAGTTTATGGAGCACTTCATAAAGTCAAGTTAAATGATTTATAAAACCAGGTGAGAGAATTTCTGAGGGAATGCTATACTCTAATGAAATTGGAATCAATTTTATGTAAATATTCTGTCAGGAATTACTAAATGCTCTCAAAAAAATAACATTAAGAAATGAAAATAAAAAAATCATTGATTGATATTTAAATTTTGTGATCTTGCCAAAATATGCAAAGTCAAATGGAGCCCAGCTACTTGAGTCCTATAAACAACAAAGTGAAGATCACTGAATAGAGAGAAGTTTATGAAGACAGCATGATTTTATTTTCTAAAAATGTGAACACAATCAGTTTCTCAAAATTAACATTTTATCTAAAGTAAGTGAATATTATGATATCTGAATATCATGTGGAACTTTAAAATGACTTTATTTGTAAGACATGTGTCAAGGGCTCATGAGTCAATAACAATAGCAACAATAATAATAGAGGAAGATCCCCTTATCAACATTTGTGAGGGCTGTTCTACTACTCTAGCATTATCCATCAGCCATCTTAATGACATAAGATGGTAACAGTTAGTGGGGATGAGGATATTTTCTCAGGTTTTATATTGCAGTGCAATGACATACTTATTTTCTGTCATGACATAACCAATGAACACAATGATACTTGCTTTAAATGGCATTTGACATACAATATAATGTTTCACAAGATTATAAATCAAGCCATCCTATGCTACAAGTGTTTGGAAGCAACCTCTAACCTGTTAGGAGAACCCCAGAGGCCTCCTTACTGGCAGCTTACTTCTTTAACTACACAAAAACTTACAAGAAAGAGAAACCAAGTTGTGTAGTAAAGACTGTGATTTAGCTCTGCTTTATGAAAACATCTGGAGATTTCTTCTCCAACAATGTGATAGCATTTAACCCCACAAACCTGCACACCTCAAATAACCATTGTGGTATATTTCACATTGATTCTTTAAGTTATTTTAAAAAACAAAAAAAACAAATTTTCTCTCCAGTGACTTTCTAAGGTGGGACCAGCCAGGAGGCACAGGTCTCAGAAACAGCAGGGCAGCTGGGACAGGATCCTTTCTACCTTCATCTACACCTAAGAGAGACAGCAGATCCACGGCCCTCTCTGCATCTTTCCTGCAAACAGAGAGCCTGTCCCCTGGGTGTGCTCTGACTCCAGGACTCAGGAGGGACTACTGATCCACAGCCTTCTGTGCATGGGGTTAACCAGAGGAGAACTGATCTCCCAGAAGTGCTGACACAGGCTTACAGACCTACAGGAGGAACAAACTGCAGCCAGAGACAGCAAGAACATCTAACACCAGAGATCAACAGATGGCAAAAGGCAAATGCAAGAATCTTAAAAACAGAAACCAAGACTACTTGGCTTCATCAGAATCTAGTACTCCCACCACAGCAAATCCTGGATATCCCAAACACTGGAAAAGCAAGATTTCGATCTAAAATCATATCTCACGATGGTGCTAGAGGAATTTAAGAAGGACATGAATAACTTACTTAAAGAAATACAAGAGAACACAGGTAAACAAGTTCAAGTCTTTAAAGAGGAAACACAAAAATCTCTTAAAGAATTACAGGAGAATACGAATAAACAAGAAGAGCTCTTAAAGAGGAAACACAAAAATTCCTCAAAGAATTACAGGAAAGCACTAACAAACAGGTGAAGGAATTGAACAAAACCATGCAGGACCTAAAAATGGAAGTAGAAACAGTTAAGAAATCACAAAGAGAGACAATTCTGGAGATAGAAATCCTAAGAAAGAAGTCAAGAACCATAGATGCAAGCATCACCAACAGAACACAAGAGATAGAAGAGAGAATCTCAGGTGCAGAAGATACTATACAAAACATTGACACAAGAGTCAAAGAAAACACAAAATGCAAAAAGTTCCTAACCCAAAACATCCAGGAAATCCAGGACACAATGAGAAGACCAAACCTAAAGATAATATGTATAGAAGAGAGTGAAGACCTCCAACTTAAAGGGCCAGTAAATATTTTCAACAAAATTATAGAAGAACACTTCCAAAACCCAAAGAAAGAGATGCCCACGAACATACAGGAAACCTATAGAATTCTAAATAGACTGGACCAGAAAAGAAATACCTTCCGCCACATAGTAGTCAAAACACCAAATGGGCAAAACAAAGAAAGACTTTTAAAAGCAGAGAGGGAAAAAGGTCAAGTAACATATAAAGGCAGATCTATCAGAATTACATCAGACTTCTTGTCACAGACTATGAAGCCAGAAGATCCTGGATTGATGTCATACAGACCCTAAGAGAACACAAATGCCAGTCCAGACTACTATAAAGCAAAATTCTCAATTACCATAGATGGAGAAACCAAAGTATTCCATGACAAAACCATTTTTAAACAAAATATTTCCAAAAATCTAGCACTTCAAAGGGTAATAAATTGAAAACTCCAAGGCAAGGAAAGAAACTACATCCTAAAAAAAATAAGAAGGTAATCTTTCAACAAAACTAAAAGAAGATAGCAACATGAACAGAATTCCAACTCTAACAACAAAAATAAAAAGAAGAAACAATTACTTTTCCTTAATATCTATTAATATCAATGGACTCAATTCCGCAATAAAAAGACATAGACTATCAGGTTGGGTACATAAACAGAGTCAACATTTTGTTGCATACAGGAAACTCACCTAGGTGACAAAGACAGACATTACCTCAGAAAAAAAAGCTGAAAAACAATTTTCCAAGCTAATAGACCAAGAAAAAAGCTGGAGTAGTCATTCTAATATGGAATAAAATCAACATTTAACCTAAAGTGATCAAAAAAAAAAAATAAGAAGGGACACTTCATACTCATCAAAGGTATGATCTACCAAGATGAACTCTCAATTCTGAACTTCTATGCTCCAAATGGAAGGGCATCTACATTCATAAAATAAACTACTAAAGCTCAAAGCACACATTGCACAGCAAACAATAATAGTAGGAGATTTCAGCACCCCACTCTCTGCAATGGACAGAACATGGAAACAGAAACTAAACAAAGACACAGTGAGACTAACAGAAGTTATGAAACAAATGGATTTAACAAATATCTATAGAACTTTTTATCCTAAAACAAAAGGATATAACTTCTCAGCACCTCATGGCACCTTCGCCAAAACTGACCATATTAATTGGTCACAAATCAGGCCTCAACAGATACAAGAAGATTGAAATAATTCTTTGTATCCTATCAGATCACAATGGACTAAGGCTGCTCCTCAATAACAACATAAACAATAGAATGCCCACATATGCGTGGAAGCTGAACAACACTCTACTCAATGATAACTTGGTCAAGGAAGAAATAAAGAAAGAAATTAAAGACTTTCTTGAGTGTAATGAAAATGAAGCTACAACATACTCAAACTTATGGGACACAATGAAAGCAGTCCTAGGAGAAAAACTCATAGCTCTAAGTGCCTCCAAAAAGAAACTGGAGAGAGCATACACCAGCAATTTGACAGCACATCTGAAAGCTCTAGAACAAAAAGAAGCAAATTCACCCAAGAGGAGTCAAAGGCAGGAAATAATCAAACTCAGGGCTGAAATCAACCAAATGGAAACAAAAAGAACTATACAAAGAATCAATGAAACCAGGAGCTGGTTCTTTGTGAAAATCAACAAAATAGATAAACCCTTAGCCAGATTAACTAGAAGGCCCAGAGACAGTATTCTAATTAACAAGATCAGAAATGAAAAGGGAGACATAACAACATACACTGAGGATATCCAGAAAATCATCAGATCCTACTACAAAAGCCTATACTCAACAAAACTGGAAAACCTGAATGAAATGGACAATTTTCTAGACAGATACCAGGTACCAAAGTTAAATCAAGATCAGATCAATGATCTAAACAGTCCCATATCTGCTAATGAAATAGAAACAGTCATTAATAGTCTCCCAACCAAAAAAAGCCCAGAAACAGATGGGTTTAGTGCTGAATTTTATCAGACCTTCAGAGAAGACCTAATACCAATACTCAAACTATTCCACAAAATAGAAACAGAAGGTACTCTACCCAACTCGTTCTATGAAGCCACAATTACTCTTATACCTAAATTACACAAAGACCTATCAAAGAAAGAAAACTTCATCGATGTTGTGAATATCGATGCAAAAATACTCAATAAAATTCTTGCAAACAGAAACCAAGAACACATCAAAACGATCATCCATCATGATCAAGTAGGCTTCATCCCAGAGATGCAGGGATGGTTCAATATATATGGAAATCCTTCAACATAATTCACTATATAAACAAACTCAAAGAAAAAAAACTTATGATCATATCATTAGATGCTAAGAAAGCATTTGACAAAATCCAACATCCCTTCATGATAAAAGTTTTGGAACGATCAGGAATTCAAGGCCCATATTTAAACAGAAAAAGCAATATACAGCAAACCAGTAGCCAACATCAAACCAAACGGAGAGAAACTTGAAACAATCCCACTAAAATCAGGGACTAGACAAGGCTGCCCACTCTCTCCCTACCTATTCAATATTGTACTTGAAGTCCTAGCCAG
>JADRCD010226885.1:0-23563 GCA_019843815.1 Montemys delectorum
GTGTTAGATGATCTTGCTGTCTCTGGCTGGAGCTTGTTCCCCCTGTGGGTCTGTAAACCTGTCTTAGCACTCATGGGAGATCAGCTCTCCTCTGGTATGACCTGTGCACAGAAGGCTGTAGATCACCTGTTCCTCCTAGGTGCAGATGGATGAGTGAAGGACCCTGTCCCAGTGCCTCTGCAGCTTCTGCTGCCTGTGGCTCCTACCTGGTCCCACCTTAGAAAATCACTGCAGAGAAAATGGTTATCTTGTTTGAGATCTGGGGTCAGAGTACTCTCTGGAGACCTGCTCTCCCCTGGCAGGAAAGGTGTACAGAGAGCTGTGGAACAGGTCCTCCTCCTGGTTTAAATGGAGGTTGAAAGGACCCTGTCCCAGCTGCTCTGCTGCTTCTGTGGCCTATGCCTTCCTGTTGGACTCACCTTAGAAAGTCATTGAAGGGAGTTTGAATTTTTCTTTTTAACTAGAGAAGTATTACACTCAGGCTTTGCCTTGATGGGTAAGACAGGATAAAATACTCCAGTGTATTCAACTAAAACAAATAGCAATATCTTCTTAGTAAATCTTTACATTAGCTAGGAAATTATCTCTGCTTTATCTCTCTGTTTATCTACCTATTACAACAAATGATGGTACTTAAATATTTTTGTTGATTTGAGTTTAAACATGTATGGACATAAAAGTATATATATGAACATACTGAATTTTCTCTTAAAATTCTAGCATTGTTTCCTTCTAATGCATTTTACCATACTTAGATGTTAACACGATCCAGTAAAATTAAAAGAGAAGTCATGAAATGGAAGTAAACACTTGGCAATTTTCTAAGTTAACTCACTGAAATGAGGACATTTCTATGTGTTTGATACCAAGCTTGATGTGTTAACCTCAATATCTCTTCATTTATTTGTTTTTATTTCTTTTTGGGTAACCTGGTTTTTTGATCAAAGAAGCAATTCTCTTAGTTTGCCATTAAAAGAGCTCCCTTATAAATAATTTCTAATGACTACTTTAAACTGATATAAACACCACAGATATTTCTATTGATAGTCATAGAGACTAATTAATAGAGCAAAGAAAAGAATGTACTCTGAATGTTAGACAATAAAAGCCCTAACCCTAACCTTAACCTGAACTCTAACCCTAACCTCCAATTATAAAAAGGTCAGTTACATAGAATTGAAAATGTAACTTAATTGGTAGAGCACATGCCCTTGGTTCAACACCCAGTACAACAAAAACTGGAGCAAACAAATGAAAAATTGGCAGCAAAAGTTGGTTACTGTGCCTCAAAGGCAATCTCTGTAAGATGAGTAAGGGCTAATTTAATCTCAAACATTAGAGAAGATGATGGAAGAGAAGGAGAGAAATAGGAGAGAAAGAAGAGAGAGGGAATGAGAGGAGCTAGATGCTAAGAGGAAGAAAGGAAGAAAAGTGGAGAGAGAGAAAATTCATAAATATGTATGAGTATAATAATACATATATGATCATCCAAGTTTAATTGTAATTATTAATAAATTATCTGTTATATTACATATATATTTATGTAAGAAACTTAGTCATTGACATTTTAAAATGTCTACTTAATATTTCAAAAGAAATGTGTATTGTAAACTATTTTTAAATTTTTGTACATTAATATACTATTTATATATTTAGATACTAATATATTATTTTTCTAATATAGAACAGAGTTTATTTGGGGCATGGGGTGGGGAGCCAAGAGGGTAGTAGAGGTAGAGAAAGGTAGAGAGAAAGTACAGAAGCAGAGGAGTAGAGGCCGGCCATGAGCACATGGAGAAAGGGGAGAAGGGAATGGGGAGAGAGGAGAGAAGGAAAGGCGTCGCAAGAGAGAACAGAGAGGAAGAGCTTAATATACTAATGCACAGGACATTTTATTACATTCATTAGAATGGAAAATATAGAAATATGTATATATTTCTATATAAACCAACAGTTTATGTAACTGCCAACAGATGTTTTGGTTGATTTCATAAATAAAATCATAAATTTAGAATCTCTAACAACAGAGAATAGCCCAATGAGTACAACTTCAATAAATATTCATACAGAGATATACTACTTCTCACATGTATGTGGAATATAGAAAATGATAAATTCATAAAATGAGAGTAAAAGAATAGTTATCAGTGTGGGGAGTGAGGGAAATCGTGCACTATTGGCTAAATAACTCAGACTTGGATATATGAAATGAGGAAATTTTAGAGATGTGATACATAGCATGGAGTTACAAGTAACAATTATATATTTACACCCAAAGTCAGATATGAGAGTATACTTTGGACATTCTCACCACATATACACACACACGTACCCACCCACATATATGCACCCTGAAAACAATGGGAGGTAATAATGTATGTTACCTTCATTTTTGAAATATTTTTACAATGCAAGCACACCACAAAATTACATGTAGAATATATAAGTTTTGTCAAGTACAACTCATTAAATAAAATATAAAAGTTACAGATTTTGTAACTTTTCTTGATATGATTCATTATTTTGATAGTTCAGTTAAATAAGTGAATATAGCATGTTCAAAAGTTCTCAAAAGAATAATTCATATTTACTCTCATTTTCATTAATGTTTTTGTAAAAGTAGACAATAAAATTAATTTGGCAATAGATATGCAATAGAACACATGTATTATTTTAATGTCCTTTGTGTCACACTATAATTCTATGGCTCTAATGCTTTAAATGTTACAGTAAGAAAGGGACATAGCAAGATCTGGTTCATAGCATAAGGTTTAGAAATGTGCTTCCTGTTTATTTAAAGATCTTAATAAGACAGATCAGAAGGCTAAAAAAGACTATTTTTCCAAATGAATATTTATTTACCCAGCAAAGGAAATTGAGCCTGGGAAATATAAAAAGGAAGATTCAAGTAATGATTATATTAATAGAATTCTTTGAAAATTTAATTGCAGCAAAATTCTTAGAGTTCAATGCTTAAGCTTAGTAATCAATTAGTTTGAACTGTTACTTGTTCCTTGAAAATAAATATCACAGGACTTGAACCACCTTGTACACTAGTCAGTTCACAGTTTTCATGAATAATTTAGTCATACTATATATAGTTGTCAGAAATGAAAAAAAAAAAGCTAAAACTATTTGTACTGAAATTGATTGAGTAATAACAGAAAATAATTAGAAAATAATTTTCTGTGTTCTGAGAGAAAATATAGCAGTATTTTCCCTTTCTTCATCAGTAGGAAACAGTTGTCTATAATTTTTCATCTCTCAAAATGTTTTATTGATTGTATGTATTTAGCATCGTGCAAGCCATTCACACTCATCTCTTAATACCTTCATATTCACCATCTACTCTTGTATCTTCCACCCAAATAAAATTAAATAAGATAGAATGAAAAAAATAATCTTATGTGGAAGCTGTAATGTGTCACACAGTATACTCACTTGTCCACACAACTTTACTTTCAAATGTTCATTGAAATGAGTCCTTGGTCTGTTTTGAGGTCTCTGGTACATTATCAGTGCTGGATCCTAAACTTTCGATATCCAGTTGTTGCCTGTGTCATGGAGATCCGGCAGCTTTAGATCTGCAAGACCTGCACTTTGACTTGCCCCAGCTTCATAGATGGGATGTTAGCCCAGCTGGATCAGCTATCTGGGAGATAGCTGAGTTGTTTAGTCTACTGAATGCCATAAAGATGTCCCAGGTCTGGATTGCTCCCTGAGACACTGTGCTGAGCTAGTCCCACCACTCATCTTCAGCGGGAACCCTGGCTCCACCCCTTGCCTAGACAGCATAATAGAACTGACCCTGGTGGCAGGGGAGCAGAAGAACAAGTAGTGAGGATGTGCATGCAGGGGAGCTGTTTCTGTCCTCTGCAGTGGGGTGGCTTGGAAGAGGGAGAGATGTCCCTGCTCCTTACCATATGCACCAGACAGGAAAACAGGCCTCAGGTCACAAGAGGAGGAGAGGTGATCATGCCACATTTCAGCTATATCCCATGGCAGAGCAGAACCTGCACCTCAACTGGGCAGTACAGAAGAGCTCGTCCTGGAGGTATTTAGATTCGTGCTCTCTCTCTCTGTCTCTCTCTCTGTCTCTCTGTCTCTGTCTCTCTATCTCTGTCTCTCTATCTCTGTCTCTCTATCTCTGTCTCTGTCTGTCTCTGCCTGTCTCTGTCTCTGTCTCTCTCTCTTTCTCTCTCTCCCTCTCTCTCTTGTACATTGTTAGACTCTTCAGCAAATCTCATCTGAATTCAATATGGATATTCTGATGTACATATATTGTTTGGCTTTATTGCAAGTTATTTGATGAAACTCATGATGAACATCTTTGTTTATCTTCTGAGCTGTTGGCATTGTGTATGACCATACAGTATAAAATTATACCATTATCAAACATATATTTATTATATGAGTATTATACTGAGTATATTTTATCCTAAAAGATGGGTGGAAAACTTTCAAGCCTAATTCATGCTTCAACACTTACTTTTATTTTGCTTTTTTTAATTTAAAATTTTATATTTATGTATATTATTTTTGCATCAGTGTAAATGTTCCAGATGTATGCCATTCCAGTGGATGCCAGAAGAGAGTATTGTGTCCTCGGGAACTAGGCTATATTAACACTAGAAACTAAACTCTGGTTCACTAGAAATGTTTACATTCCTCACTCTTAACAGCCCTCTCATCTCTCTAAACCCTACCCTCTTATCTCCCTAAACCCAATACTTATTTTACAAACAACCTGGCTTCCAGCAAATGCTAGTGAATGTACAGTCTTTTCCTAATCACTTCACTGCACACATGGCATATGTACTCAAGTGTAGGTTCACTGCAGAAAATCACTAATTAAAGTCAAGAGTTTATATATGTTATTTGAAATGGGAGGACCAAGGTTCCTAGAAGAATCTCACTAGAGTGTTAGTACTAAAGTTAGTTAGTCCTAAAGCCTCTTTCATCTTTTTTAATTCCTGAAGCATAATATGAGAAAATATCTTTGCCTAGTTTATGTTATTGTGATCTTATAGTGTTAATGATGTAGAATATATGTAATACAATTTTATCTTTGATATCATTGTCTGAATCAAACATATTTGTGCGAACTATAAGTAGGTTATTATTATTTCTATTACTTCAATGAAACTATTAATTCATGATATTACTCATAATACAGTAAGTACTTATACAAGATTATATATTTAGGCAATTGTATAACTAAGCATAAGACTTTTCATTTCCGTTCATTTTTAGTAATGTATTCTTTTATGTTTCCAAAATTTAATATTTGAAATCAATGGAAGATTCAAAAACAAAGTAAGATTTACAACTCTTAATGTTAATCAAAGCTATAAACTGCCCAAAATACAGTTGTTTGGGAAAAATAAAATCACTAGCTGAATATTGGCAGGTTATTATTAAATATACATGTTTAAATTCTATTTCTATGAGTTTAACACAGACAATTTTTCCATGACTATCTCCAAGTCCTGAAGTCAGGGCACGAAGTAGCTTGTGGCAAGGCTTGACAGCCTCATCCTGTAGTTGTGGTGATGTGAACTGCCAGCTCTGGTAGCTGGGTTTATGCTTGCTCCCTTGTCATTTTTGTCCAACCTTCTGATTTGCTTTTCTGTTAGCTGTGCTGACAGCGATTCACGTTTTGAGACTTGATCTATTATTTATTATTTATTATAAATTACAACCCAGCACAGTTAACCAGGACTATCTACTAGATATAATTGTGTGCAACAAAATTCTTACTACAAAAATACCGGTTTGGAGTGCATGATATTAAGGGACCAGAGAAGCCCATAGTCAGCAAAACCAGGACAAACATAAATTGTTTGCAACCTGAGCTCACTACAAAGACTCCTTACTTATCTCTTTTGCACAGCATCAGTTTAAGGGATAAACCCTTAGAATTTGTAGAAAACTAAATAAGGAAACCCTATGTTACATTATCTTTAAAGTAATGTTCAGATATTCAAAATTGTATTATATTGTAAGAATTTTACAGTATAAGGTCCTATGAAATACAAAGCACACATTTAATAGGCATAAATATGAAACTGAATAATACAATTACCAAATGTATTTACACCAAAAAAATTTTGTAAGCACTGTCTGACAGCCTACTAAAAACTTTTTGTGCTATGATTTTATTATGACTCAGTAAGACACATTTTCTAATATCCTCATGAATATTTCTGACAATATATATTGTTTAGAAGGATCATTTAATTTAAAATCAACTGGAGATTTTCCAAATGTCTTATGATTAATGATGTTGAACATTTCTTTAGGTGCTTCTTAGTCATTTGATATTCGTCAGTTGAGAATTCTTTGTTTAGCTTTATACCCTATTTTACTAGGGTTATTTGTTTCTCTGGAGTCTAACTCCTTGAGATCTTTGTATATATTGGATATTAGCTCTCTATCAGATGTAAGGTTGGTAAAGATCTGTTGATTGCTGTTTTGTCCTATTGACAGTGTCCTTGCCTTACAGAAACTATTTCCTGGGGACTCAGTGATACCACTCCTGGGCATATACCCAAAAGATGCTCCAACATATAACAAGCACACATGCTCCACTATGTTCATAGCACCTTATTTATAATAACTAGATGCTGGAAAGAACCCAGATGTCCTCCAACAGAGGAATGGATACAGAAAATGTGGTACATTTACACAATGAAGTACTACTCAGCTATTAAAAACAATGACTTCATGAAATTCTTAGGCAAATGAATGGAGCAAGAAAATATCACCCTGGGTAAGGTAACCCAATTACAAAAGAACACACATGATATTCACACACTGATAAGTGGATATTAGCCCATAAGTTCTGAATACCCAAAATAAAATTTACAGACCACATGAAGCTCAAGAAGGAAGTCCAAAGTGTGGATGCTTCAGTCCTTTTTAGAAGAAAGAAGGGACAAATTACTCCTGGGAGGAAATAATGAGACAAAGTCTGGAGTGTGGAATAAAGAAAGGCTATCCAGAGGCTGCCCCACCTAAGGTTCCATCCCATATAGAAACACCAAACACTATTGTGGAAGTCAAAAAGTGCTTGCTGACAAGAGTCTGATATGGCTGTCTTCTGAGAGTCTCTGCCAGAGCCTGAAAAGTACAGAGGTGGATGCTTGCAGCCCACCATTTGACTGACCACAGGGTCCCCAATGGAGGAGTTAGAGAAAGGACCCAAGGAGCTGAAGGGGTTTATAGCCCCATAGGAAGATCAATCATTTCAACCAACCAGATCCCATCTCCCCAGAGTTCCCAAGGACTAAGCCACAAACCAAAGAATACACATGGAAGGACCCATGGCTCAAGTTGCATATGTAGCAGAGGATGACCTAGTTGGTCATCAATGGGACAGGAGGACGTTGGTCCTTTGAAGGCTCAATGCCCTAGTGTAGCAGAATGCTAGGCAGGGAATTGGGAGTGGGTGTGTGAGTGGTGGAACACCCTCATAGAAGCAGGGGAGGGGTGGAAATAGAGATCTCTGGGGGAGAAAACTGGGAAAGGGGATAACATTTGAAATATAAATAATGAAAATATCCAATAAAAAATCACCACAGATACAATCAATAACACAGTGAGTGACTTATGCTGTCAAGGATGTGAAGCAAGTAGCACACTCTTTCACTGCTATTGGGAGTGCAATTTTGTATAATCACTATAGACACAAATTCCCTAGAAAATTAGGAATCAATATACCTCAAGAAATAGCTATACTCCTCTTGGACAGATAGCCAAAAGACATTGCATCCTACTACAAAATCAGTTGCTCAACTATGTTCATAGTAGCTTTATTTGTAATAGCCAAGAACTGAAAACAGCCTAGAAGTCCCTCAACTGAAGAATACATAAAATGTCATACATTTATACAATGGGGTATTACTCATCTTTTAAAAAATTACACAATGAAATTTAAAAGCAAATAAATGGAAGTAGAAAAAAATCATTCTGAGTTAGGCAAACTCAGACTCTGAAAGGCAAATATAGTATGTATTAACAAATAGAATAGTAACATAAATAAATTATAACTAAGCAACAATTTGTAGCCCCTAAGTGGTTGAGTGAAGAAGAGGAATATAAGGGGCTGCAATGATCTCAGTGGAAAAGGAAAACAGAACAGATTTTTGGTTGACTGGGGGCTGTGGGAAAAGGAATCAGGTTGGAATGTAGTACGGTGTGGTGTGGATGCAGATGTAGGGAGTGATGGCTGAAATTTGGGTTGTTTGTTTGGTGTGGTGGAATAGAAAACTGGTAAGGTGGAAACTTCCTGGAATCTGTAAAGGTGATCCTAAGGAAGAATCTTAGTACGGGGGAATTATCTTCTGCTCACCTCCTCTTTCCCCCAGACCCAATGTTCTTCCATTTCCCTTCAGAAAAAAGCAGGCCTCCCAGTTATATCAACTGAACATGGAATAACACAATGCAGTAAGTATGGGCATATCAAAGCTGGATGATGCAACCTAGTAGAAAAAGAAAGGTACCAAGAACAGGCAAAGTTGTCATAGACAACCCACTCCTCTGTTTATATGCAGAAATCCTGGGAGTAACCCATGCATAATATGTGGTTGCTGCTTCAAACTCTGTGAGCCCATATGAGCCCTGTGGGGAAAAAAAATCTCTGTATTTTACTATGTATATCTTAATGATTATAAGTAAAATCATTTTACAATGGCCAGGCGGTGGTGGTGCACACCTTTAATCCCAGCACTTGGGAGGCAGAGCAGGTGGATTTCTGAGTTCGAGGCCAGCCTGGTCTACACAGTGAGTTTCAGGACAGCCAGGGCTACAGAGAAACCCTATCTCGAAAAACCAAAAACAACAACAACAACAACAAAATTTTTTTTTACAACATTAGTAAATACACTTTAAAGTGAGTTAGTCATTAAGGGCATTTAAATAAATATAAAATATAATGTATTTATAATATACAGCTCTATGACTTAACTTTTCTTTACAAGATTTAGAATTCTTGTGCTGATAAAAATATAACTCTCAAACTCCTCTACCAGGCACTTCTGATCTCTAACGAAGGCATTCTCTGTACTAACCATTACATTTAAATAGAGTATTGTTTTTCCTTTTAGTAACCTGTTTGGCATAATGCTTGTAAAGTTGTTTATAGTTGGGATATGTTTTCAATCCAGTAAGACTCATTCAAAGATTTTGCCTAAGTTTATGTACATAAACTCAAAAGAAAACAAATCTAATTTATAAGAATTCAGGACTGGGAGCTAAAGAGATTGCTCAAAGTGCATGTCCTTCTTCAAGATTATGAGAGAGCAGTTCATCATGTGACACTGGACAGATTATACCTCCAGTCTGAGAACATCTCACATCCTCTTCCTAGTTTCAATGGCATCTGAACTCAAGTAACAATCATACACACTCACATACACACACACACACACACACACACACACACACACACACTCTTTTAGAAAACAAAATAAATCTAAAAATGAAAAACATGTTGTTAGGTGTTGATAAACTTGCCGTATTACATCCCTGCAGTTATGAAAATTGACATGAATAATACATAGTAATAAGTAGAAGACATATTAGGATGTCCTTATTTGTGCAATCGTTTTATTACCAGAGAGTAAGCAGCAATAGGTTATTGTACAATTAGTTTACTATTTTCAAATATGAAAACCTTCAAACATAAGCACACTAGGTTAGCCAACTGGCAGCTGAGAGCAGAATACAAACCCCAGAATTCCACCCCTGAAGCATTTAAAGAGCACTTTGTTTTCTCTCCTAATTGCACAGATGCTGAAAACTATAGAATGGATGTAGTGAAGAGAATTATAATGTCACAAAGACACTTGGTAAGTATGTACTTTCAAAACAAAGGGAGTAGTAGTGAGAGACTTGGGAAGACACTCTCTTGCCTAATGTACTTAACACAGTAAAGTTTCCAGTAGAGTGAAACCTGAGGGCAGACACCAGCGACCAACTCCCCTCTTCTGAAGGGAGGTTCTCTGGGTGATTATGAAAATGTGAAATGCAGAACACTTTTAGTAGAATCTACTTGAGTAAGTAGCAAAGCATTCCATTCAGGGCAAATGCCTCAAGGTCTTGTTGCACTGAATCCAGTCAGTTTCAGCCTGTCAGGGCAGAAATTGTTCTTTAAAACAATTTTGGCTCAGAAAATTATACAGGTTTTGTAGCTATGCTTTGCATGCTAACATTGTTCTTAGATATCTTGGTTGTTGATGATCTGTTACTTGCACAGACAGCAGACCTGTGACATAATAAGAATACACCTTTCTCAACCATTGTAAAGTAACACATCCTCTTCCTCAGAATTTCTTCTAATAAACCCTAAATCACTAAGCCAGTCTTGGCATATGAATTTTGAAAGCATAAAATAGACATTTTTAGAAGGTGAGTATAAAATTAATTACTTGCAATGTAGGGTTTACACACATACCTGTGAATTATTAACTAACAATGACATACATGGTAGAGATATATAAAAGCAGATGGTGTGTGATATTTGGAAAATCCTTATCCTATAGTGTTTACGGATTGTGGGAATTTAACATTGCATGGAAAGATATGGTATTCTGAGAGTGGAACAGATATGTATCTAAATCCCTATGTATTCTGAACCCCACCCCCAGGGATCATGTGTGACATCTTTATTTTGTATTGGAATGAAATATAAAAACAGCATATCACAACAAAGAAAATTACGTATTCTCAGACTTATTATAGGCATCTTAACTGAGACAGTGCCTTCATGTGACACACTTTGAACAAATCAGAGACTGCCTCTGATAAGCATCTAACTAAAAGGTAAGTAAACATTCTGTGATTAAGTGATGAATGTAGAGATTTTCTTTTTGTGTCTCCTGTCAGTTTTTGTGGTAGAGTGCACATGGCCTTCTGGTTTTCATGGATAGATACAGAAGGAATGAGCCTTCAGAGTGTAAAATCTCAGTGACAGAACCACTTGGATTCCACAGTCTGAATAAGCTGAAAGGCTTTCATATGTTCTTTCACCTAGTAAATGAGTTGGGCTTGCAGACATTTAGCACATGGGTTTTACATGTTGCATTAGTGACTTCCCACATTTTATTTATAAGCTGAAGAAGAAAAAACATGCAGAGTACATTCTGAAAGAGAGTGATGACAGAATTTTAGGAGCTTTGCTGAATAAATGAATTTCAATTTATTTTTTATACTGTCTTCTTAATACTGTACTAATCATGAATTCCATTATTGCACATACAGTACATGATTTATTTTTATTCTAATCATGAGGTTTTAACTCTAAAACATTCTGTAAATCTGATAAAATGATTATTCTGAAACATGAATCAAAAGAGACTTAGATGATTGTACATACCATGATATAAAATAATGAACCTTGTGTGCTTTCTAGATCAGATAAGTTAGCGAAAAATCATTCAGTATTTTTTAATTTAATGAAGAGCATAGAAATTTCTCAAGGTTGATTAACCTTTTTCCCACCCCATGATTCCGAAGAATCTCTGTGAAACAATCACAACTCTGAATGCATTAAAACCTCTTATGTCTATTTTTATGTTCACAGGTAAATATCCTTTGTCAATACATATTGACAATTCAATGAAAGAAATATCACAATCTCTGCAATTTTAAGTTCATTTACTTACTATTGTTGATGTTTTATATACACAGAAACACTAACATAAACCCTAAAATTAAATTGCATTTTAAAGGATTGTAGATTTATATTTGTTTCTATCACTATTCTTCAGTAAACACTTTGTTTTATCTTTTACTGATTCCATGGTTTTTCTTAACTGTTCACAGCTCCTGGATATTCTTGATATTATAAATTGTTACTAATACCAGGAATTCTTCTGATATGAGTTATTCTCTGGTATCAAAACCATTTCTGTCTTAAGTTTCCATCAAATAACAAAAGGCCTAACATCCTGCAAATCTGCTCAAAGGAAAGTACTAATGTTTTCACAAAGTCTACTGAGAAGCATGGTGTAGTTCATTAGAAATGTTTGCTTCTATCAAGTCACTTAGTAGATTCTGTATTTTCACTATAGAACTGTCAGATATTAGAGTAATGTAACGTTAAATATCTTCATTTAGTCATTCCAGTAATTTTTGTTCTGAAGACAATATATGCAGATATTTTGTACCTCTTTTGTGTTCCTGTTTTCATTTCCACATGTTCCCTTCTGTTTTAGCTTTGTGTCTTTCCTGGAAGGTAAGATCACAGCTATATTCAGGAAAAAGTAAGGAGAAAGTCGTATTTCTTCCAATACAACTCACTTGTTATATAAACCTTATATATTTTCTTCATCAAAATATCATATAATCGGCTAAAATTAGTAATAAAATATGAACCAACTAACTTCTTCAAAATATATTTGCATTGTTGACTATATATAGGCAGTTATTCATAATAAAGAATAATAGGGAAAATAATATTACAACTTCTCATAATTATTTCTCATTATGGACTTCAAAATCCTTATGTATATGTTCATATTAATTGAATTTTTACAAAACAGTAGCCAAGCACCTGAAGAGACCTGAATATTGTAAAATTGTGATATGGTAGTTTAATGTATCCTTAAAATTCATACTCAGGCCATTCTTTTGTAGGATGCCTGGTTCAGTCTTTTGAGAGGATAAAAAAAAATGTGGTTAGATCTAATAGGATGACTGAGAATTCATATGAGTAGTACCAATTTCCAACTTTACTCAGGAAAAATTGAATTTTTCTTCCTGCCTACGGCTTTCATAAAAATTTCAGTTGAAACCACATTGTCTGCAAAGACCTGTGGGGTTCCCTGCCCTGGAGTCTGACTGCAATGTATCTCGGCTTGTTTTCTCTTGGTGACATTGCAATCACTCAATGTGACCTGGATGTGTGCACTTGGGTTTTAGGACCTACTAAATGACTTTACTCTGTGCTCAAACCAAGAGCTGTCTGACTAGATTTGACATTTGCTGGCATAATTATTCTATCTCACAGTGCTGCTCTGGTCTGTCCTTCGTTCTCACAGAGTCCTTTGTTCTTTTTTTTCTTCAAGAACACTGATGCTTTAAACTTGCATTTATCCAGGGCTAACTCCATTAAAGCAATGCCAAGAACCAGATCATTTTAATATAAATATGTAATAAATTTTAAACCTCAAATTAATAAAAAAACAATTGAGATGCTTTTAATTGCAAAAACCTTTCTTCAGGGTCTCATATATGTGATATATTACATGTTTGGAGTACTTGAATCCCATAAATTAATGATATTTCATTAATATATAATTCATATATAAATGGGAATATAAAAAGGTAAATCAATCTTACTTTTGTGACTCTTTTATACATCCCATGCATATATTTTTAATTGTGATGGTTATGATATATCCATGAAATTTATTTACAAGCATACATCTTTCAATCTGGGTAAATTTCGTTGTGTTTGAAGTTTTTCTGAAAAATTTTCATGGGTAAGAATGAGTAACCATAAACAGATGGAGTAAAATCATAAAGTAGGTAGTTAGGAAAGAAGCAACATAATTACTCATAATTTAAAATAGGAATAAAGTATTTTTATATAGCTATTATGTATATTTTAAACTGTAGTACTACTAAATTAACTACTTAAATTTTAAAACATTATTTTCAGTGAGAATAGTCAAACTTAGAAGAGTTTACCTTGTAAAGTCTTATATTCTACAATAGAAATATATGAATTATTGCTTATTGAACGAAGATGATAAAATTGGTAGCATTATGAGTACCTAATTTTTTTTATTTCTCCTCCAACATGAAATTTCACACATTACTTCACTTATTCAGATTGGAAATTTTTTTGTTGTTATTCATTTTTAGTGGAATTCAATCAATACTAACTGTGTTCAGAATACTTAACATTCACCACTGATGTATCATTTTATGAAAAGTCTTTTTTGAGCTTTGAGGCTTATAAAAAAGAGTAGGCAAAATAGATGTTTAATATGATTAACAAATGAAAGAGGAGACATATAGTAGTCAAAACCTCTAATCAGAATAAGTAGGATTATAAGTTTGAAAGAGTGAAGTGCCCAGCTGAGCCTCACCGAAGATGATTTACTGAAGAAAAAGTCCAAAAATAGGAGATATTTGATCATTAATCAACCACTTAGAAATCTAGAAATAAGAGACACGTAGACCAGGTATGTGAGACCCAAGAGTTCCTAAATTGTCTCATTAGTTGCTAGTTCATATATTCAACTGCTTAATTGTGTCTGGAAAACACTATTTTTTATATTATCTTCTGGTTCTTCCAAATCTTTCTACCTCTTCTTAGTCAAACACATACAGTCCAGGGCAGGATCTGCTCCCTTTCCCATAAGAATAATCAGGCGGCACTACCTAGATTTGGTGAGAAAAGAAAAATTCAAATAATTGCTAGGGAGAGCTTGGTGGATATGGGATAATGGGGGAATTGGGGAAAGAAGGTGAGTATGTTTAAACAGACATTATTCATTCTTAAAAATGAAAAAGAAAAAGAAAAGAAACAGTTGTTAAGAAAAAAAAAAGTTCCTTAGCCACTTGTGGGAAAGTGAAGTAGTCAGCACAGCTAGAGTGAAAGTAATGAGCCAAAGTGAAATCTAAGAATGAACTTCTGCACAAAAAGAATAGGATCCCCATTACAGGTATTCACAAGGGCCTTACATTCTTTTGTGTGTGAAAGACAGATAAGGAGAGATCCTAGACATTGCTAAAGAAATTAAGAAACATCCTATAACTAAACATTTATCATAAATAACCATGAATACAATGGAGTGTAAATTTCTTATCAAATCGTATTTTATAAATGTCTTAAAATTAAAACAGTTTTATAATTTTGCTCTTTATAAGGAATCTTCTATAAAAGCAACCAATGAAATCCTTCAAATAAAATAATCATTAATGTTTAAGCTGTAATAATATTTAAAGATTTAGTGAAGTCAGAGTAATTACAAAGATATATGGGTTTAAAATAATGTCCTCATATCTATTATGAATTTTTTTTCTGCCAGACACTATTTTGGAATACTATCAATGGATTCCTGAGTTACAATTATGTGTTAGAGCTAGCATTTCTGAGGAAATCAGAAACAAGTATTGAGAAAAGAATTGCCGTTAATGTGAGTGGAATGTTCAAGGCAGAAGCCAATTATACTGAGGACTTAACCATGTTGAAAGATCAATAAGAAGACTTGAGGATCAATAAGAATACCATAGGGTCAATTAATTCTGTTTAGGAAAGTTAAAAATCATTGCTTAGAATTTTAGGAGTGATATCTGCCAAAAAACACTGTTGATAATAGGCAATACATAAATTGGTGTTTAAGAAATGAATGTGAAGTATAAACATCATTGTGCTTATGCAAATGTAGAGTAATTTTCACTCAGTACCATGGCTACTCTGACAAGTGACCACATCCACAGATATGACCTAGGCCCAGTGCCAACTCACCCTGAATTGTAGTGTGATCTTGCTGGAACCCAGACAGGCATTTACTCCATATATTTAATCCCTAACAATGAAAGAAAGTTTAGTTTGTGGAAGGAAGTACCCATTTTTAAAAAATGACATCTAATTGAGGAGAAGACAAAGTAATGAATGATAGAAAGATTTGACAGACTGACTCAGAGATATAATACATCAAACTCACATGAGAACAGCACAGGGAAGAGAGGTCACTTAAGAGCAGAGAGAGAAAAAGTTGATGTGTGGTAGGTGGTGAGTATGAATGGGAGTATGCATGACAGTTTTAGCAGGCCAGGTGTACAGACACAGGTATCAGAGAGAACAAGTCGGACATCAGTTGAGATAGAAGGAGCCAGAGAATATCAAGAAGCCAGAAGATTAGAACATATTTCCAAAGTTAATATGAGACCAGACAGGACAAGACAGTCAGAAACCAATAGAAGTTGAATTGAATCAGTCAGCTTGGAAGATTGAGTAGAGTGTAGAAGCAACCAGGCCTAGGCCAAAAAATAGAACATCGAAGAAAATGTTCTGTGTTCAGAAGAAGCCGTTACTTCCACAGATTGGCTACGTCTTTCATCTCATCACTTCATCTGAGAAAATGAAATGACACTTATAGGCAAAGTTGCTTTCATTACCATACAGGGTAAAAACGTGAGGAACCAAATGTGGAAATACTGAGACTACTTCTGCTGACTGTTTGCTGTGTCCTGAATTTTGATTTCAGTAAGAGATAAAAAGGATATGATTTGAATTTTGACCCCTTAAAATGGAAAAAAACAGGAAAATATAATTCACATAAAAATTATGTTCAGGTAAAGAATATATGTCCTCATGTATTTTTTAAAGAAATGACAGTATAACTTTGCCGTTAATATAAGCTAAGTGTTCTTGACTTGCTCCTCCTTGTTGATGATGTCTCATATTTTCCCTATTTATTTTATTATTTCAAACATCACATTTAATTAGACTACCTCTTTTGGTTCAACCTATGTAACAACTAGAACATATATATTGAAATTTGTTTTGGACCTGAGTATTCATATATGCTTAGATAACATGTCAAAGTACCCCTCTGTTTTCTTTTTTACTAAATATTAATTAGACCAAAAAGTGTTTATTACAAAATTACTGATTCAAATATTAAATGAATAATTTTTCACATATTGTTCTTTTGAAAAATGTTTTAGTTAAGTCATGTTTGCCACATATAATGTGGAATAAGTCTACATATGCACATAGTCCCCAAGATGATTAAGAGATTAAAGCTACTTTCTACAAAGCTAATGACCTGAGTTCAATCATTGGCATCCACATGGTAGAAGGAAAGAATGAGTCCCACAAATTTTCCTGTGACTTACACACACACATACACACACACACACACACACACACACACACACATACAAACACATATACTATATTATGAATACCATTATGCTTGTCATGCATTCCCCTACGTGCAATAAGTAAATATATGTAGTACAAATATTTATTTGGACATTCACAGAAGGTCCAATGTATGCAAATATAAGAGAAAAGGCACAAACTGTCTTACACAGCTTTGAATTTGACTGGTACTGTAAGACAGGACAAGAGTCCAAATGTGGGGGTCATCAGACTGATTTTTAATGTCCATTTTTACCTTTACCTTTATAGATAGAATTTTTCTCTCATCACTAATAATAAAATCTAGTCTTTATATTGACAAACTAATGGAGAAACTCAGGGCTTTCTACAATTCTTTGAATAAGTGAATAGTGTGTCCAAACTTAAACCAAACATTAATATCACCCATTCTATAATTTAGTTCTTATTGTGGAAGAAATGGTTAAATGAAAGTAGGAGCTGGAAGATAGAAGATTGGTAAAAATACCATCCTTTGAGCATGACTAAACCACTGAAGTCATGGACTCACAATAGATGCTGTGGTCACTTTTATTGGTTTATACAGGACTAGATCTATCATAAGTGAAGCAAGAGCTCATAGATACTTATTGCTAAGCGATTGACTAAATGATTGTTAGATTCTGGGGAAGAAGAATGTTTTCAGGTGTTACCTTCACCATCCATTAATCAGCCCTCTAGTATCCAGGAAATAGGTCCAAACCTGTGAGTCTAGAGACACAGTGGGTCACAAGCCAAAACAATTACATGAGAATTTGAAAGTGAGATTTCCAGGGAAGGGTGGAAACTAGACAGTTTCCAAGACCTTTCACCTTTATATACCAATATAATGACCCAATAACATGCAATTACTGCTTTGAGAATATATTTTGCCAGTACATGAAAGTCATGTATATAAACATTTAATATTCACCCAATTTCTGATATGTCCAAAAGATTTTATTTATATTAAATAATTTTGATGATATCTTGTTTATATGGATTGCATTCTAAAGATATTCACCCTCTACCTTCGACTAGTGTCCCTCAGCCCCCTGCATTCCTGCTGTGGACCTTTCTTCTTATGCATTCTTCCTCTTACCCTCTATCTCTAACCACCTCTTCTTTTTCTGGCTCTAGAAACATACTCATACTTGCAGTGTTTATAATTGGACCAAATAGGTCCTACCCAGAAGATAGCATGACCAACCTCCATATATTTCTCCTCCCCCAATCTTTGTACGCTCCTATCTATAATGATCTGATGGCCTAAAATGGGAACAACATAAATGTGTTTAGCATTACAAATTAACCATTAGTTCCATTTAGTCCCAGCTCTTTGACCAGTTATGAGTTCCTAATTTGACAATCGCCTACTATAAAATTATGCTTCTCTGAACTGTCCCCCCACATTTGCAGAAGGGGGAGAAGTACAGAGGTTCAGGAATTTGAAAGTATAGAAGTGGGGGGCAGGGGAGAACTGGGAATAAACACTAGAAAATCCCAGATGCCAGAGGTCCAAGAGGTTCCCAGGACGCAACAGGGAGTACTTTAGTGTAAATACCCAACAAAGGGGAGATAGAACTTGTAGAGACTATTTCCACTGAATAGACACGTCCCCAGTTGACCCACCTCAAAATATTAATCCAGAATTCCTCCTGTCAAAAGGAAGTAAAGGTCCCAAGAGTGTACCAGAAACGAAAGGAAAGGCCATACAGAGATTGCCCCACCTAGGGATTAATCCCATCTGCTCATACCAAACCCAGACATTAATGTTGATGCCAAGAAATGCTTACTGACAGGATCCTAGTATACTTGTCCCCTGAGAGGCTCTGCCAGAGTTGGACAAACACTGATGTAGATATACACAGCCAAACATTGGACTAAGTGCAAGGACCCCGATGGGGAAGCCGGGGGAAGGACTGTGGGAGCTGAAGGGGCTTGTAACCTCATAGGAAGAATAACAATATCAACCAACCAGAACTCCCAGAGCTCTCAGGGACTAAACCACAAACCAAAAAGTACACAGGGGTTACCCAAGGCTCCAGCTGGATATGTATCAAAGGATTGCTTTATCTGGTATCACTGGGAAGGGAGTCCATTGCTCCTGTGGAGGCTTGATGACCCAGGATAGGGGAATGCTATGCCACTGAGGCAGGAGTGGGTGGGCAGGTGGGGGTGCACCCTCATAGAGGCAGGGGGAGGAAGGATGATAGGGTGCTTGTGGAAGGGAAGTTGGGAAGGGGGTAATATTTGAAAAAGATGTTTCAAAAAAACTACTATATACTTATAAATACGATTGTTTACAAAGGAGTTAACTACAAAGTCATTTGGCAGACCATTTGCACTATAGAACTCTGTAAGGACTATGTGCGACTAGTCAGAAATCAGATTTTAATCCATTCTATAGTGCCAATAATATATTATTTCTTGTGGAGTAGGCCATAAATATATGGAAATAGTGAATATCACTGGATAGCTGTACCACTATTCCCCAAATTAACATATTTTACCAAGGAGTGGAATATTAAACAGTACATGTCCAAACTCAGCTGTGATCTCAAATCATAATGCTCCTCTCTCAGTATGCTGAGCACCTTACAATGGCACCTTTCAGAAAGCAAGAGAGCAAGAGGCATATTTCTGGTTTAGTTATTGTTTTGGTTCTTTGTGTTCGACATGCTCAGTGAACAATATTTTCAGGAACATGGTCTTCTGGGATAGTCCTTCTAGGAAACAGAGGAATGCTTAAGAGTATCTGTATTCATCCATTTAAGAAAGCATTCTTGTGACTACATTGAATCAATGACCCAATAATATCTTTATTAATCATAGAAAAAATACTAGAATGTATATGTTATATAATATGCCTTATTCAATGTATTTGAAGAGACACTATGTAGTAGATTGTTTCCTAAATGTTGTGTGTGTGTGTGTATGTGACTGTGTTGATATATATAAATACATGTATTTGGCATGTCATGGATGGAATTAAGTGGAACTCTTGGTAGTTAGAGTTTGTGAAAACTTTAGAAAGTGAGTCTCTACTGAGGAAGGCATTTTACTGTAACCATGCCCTTGAGTAGGAATTTGAAGACTCTAACCACTCATTTCACTTCTTGCTTCTAAGCTACCTTAAGATTAGTAACCTTCTTCAGTATACCAATGCTTGCCATGATACACTGTTATTCTAAAGGCTCAAAATTTTAGGGCCAATACACAAGCCACTAAATCCTCCACACCACAAGTTGACATTAGTATTGCCTGCTTTTTTATTAATTAGTTTATTTATTCACTTTATATCTTGATCACAGCCCCTTTCTCCCAGTCCCTCACTCACATGTACCCAAGTCACTGCAGAACTAGACACATCATCTCCCACTGAGTCCAAACAAGAAAGCCCAGTTAAGAGAACATGATCCACAGGCTAGCATCACAGTCAGGGTAATGGCTGCTCCTGTCTTTTGGGGAATCTCATAAAGACCAAGCTGCAATTTTGCTGTATTTGTAGAAGGATCATTTGCAGTGTTTGTGTACTCTTCACTTAGTGTCTCAATCCCTGGGGATCCCAATGGTCCATGTAATTTAATTGTTTTTGACTTCCCGTGGGGACCCTATTTCCTCCAATTTCCTCAATCTTTCCCCTAACTCTTCCACAAGATTTTCTGAGCTATCTATACTGTTTGGCTCCGGGTCTCTGCATCTGCTTTGGTGAGTTACAGTGTGTAGCCCCTCAGAGGGCAGTTATGTTATACTCCTGTGTGTAGATACAGATACAAACATAATCTGAGGCGCCTAGATAGTAGAAGGAAGATGTCAGGCCTGCCACGTGTCCCTACTGAAACTGGCTAGATCTCATACTAGCAACTGAACAGTACATGAGAAAACACTAGAACAAAAAGACAAAAACATACTCAGGAGAAACAAACAGCTGAAAATAATCAAACTCAGGGCTGAAGTTAACAAATTAGAAACAAAGAAAACAAAATACTCAATGAAACCAGGAGATATTTTTCTTTGAGAAAAGGAACAAGATAGGCAAAGCATTAGCCAACTTAATTAAAAGGAAGAGAGAGAGAGAGTGTTCAAATTAACAAAAGTAAGAAATGAAAAGGGAGAAATAACAACAGGCACAGAGGATCTCCAAAGAATCAAAATTTCTTACTTCAAAAGCATATATTCCAGAAAATAGGAAAATCTAAATGAAACGGATGATGTTCTTGATGAATCTCAATTACCCTATTTTAAAATGAGATAGACAGCTAAATGGAATCCTTTTTTATTAAATATATTCTTCATTTACATTTCGAATGATATCCCCTTTCCTCATTTCCCCCTATGAAAAACAACCATTCCCTCCTCCCTCCTCCTGCTCACCCTCTCCTATTTACTGGCCCTGGAATTCCCCTACATTGGGGCATAGAACCTTCACAGGGCCAAGGGCCTCTCCTCTCATTGATGACTGACTAGCCATCCTCTGCTACATATGCAGCTGGAGCCATGAGTCCCACCATGTGTGCACTTTAATTGGTGGTTTAGTCCCTGGGAGCTCTGAGGGTACTAGTTAGTTCATATTATTGTTGCTCTTAAGGGGCTGTTAAATCCTTCAGCTCCTTGGGTCCTTTCTCTAGCTCCTTCATTGGGGACCCTGTACTCAGTCCAGTGGATGGCTGTGAGCCTCCACTTTTGTTTTAGTGGGGCACTGGTAGAAACTCTCAGGAGACAGCTATATCAAGCTCCTGTCAGCCAGCACTTGCTGGCATCCATAATAGTGTCTGGGTTTGGTGATTGAATATGGAAAGGATTCCTGCATGCTGCAGTCTCAGGATTGTCCTTTCTTCTGTCTCTCATCCATACTTTGTCTCTACAACTCCTTCCATGAGTATTTTGTTCTCCATTCTAAGAAGAATCGAAGTATCCACACATTGGTCTTCCTTCTTGAGTTTCTTGTAGTTTGTGGATTGTATCTTGGGTATTCCGAGCTTCTGAGATAATATCTACTTATCACTGAAAGCATACTGTGTATGTTTTTTTGTTTGTTTGTTTGTTTGTTTTTTGTGATCAGGTTACCTCACTCAATGAAATTCTCCAGATCCATCCATTTCCCTAAGAATTTCATAAATTTATTGTTTTAATAGCTGAGTAGTACTCCATTGTATAAATGTACCACATTTTCTGTATCTATTCCTCTGTTGAGGGACATCTGAGTTGTTTCCAGATTCTGGCTATTATAAATAAGGCTGCTAAGAACATAATGGAATATGTGTCCTTGTTATATGTTGGAGCATCTTCTGGGTATATGCCCAGGACTGGTATAGCTGGGTCCTCTGCTAGTACAATGTCCAGTTTCCTGAGGAACAGCCAAACTGATTTCCAAAGTGTTTGTACCTGCTTGCAATACTACCAGCAATGAAGGAGTATTCCTCTTTCTACACAACCTCTCCAGCATCTGCTGTCACCTGAGTTTTTAATCTTAGCCATTCTGACTGGTGTGAGGCTGAATCTCAGGGTTGTTTTGATTTGCATTTCCCTGATAACTAAGGATATTGAACATTTCTTTAGGTGCTTCTCAGTCATTCGGTATTCCTAAGGTGTGAATTCATTTTTTTTTAGCTCTGTACCCCTTTTTTTTGTAATGTTGTTTGGTTTTCTGGAGTCTAACTTCTTGACTTCTTTATATATATTAGAATTAGCCCTCTATCAGAAGTAGGATTGGTAAAGATCTTTCCCCAATCTGTTTTTTGCCATTTTTTCCTATTGAAAAAGTGTCCTTTGCTTTATAGAAGCTTTGCAATTTAAGGAGGTCTGATTTGCTAACTCTTGATCTTAGAGCATAAGCTATTGATGTTGTGTTCAGGAAAAGTTTCCCTATGCACGAGGCTTTTCCCCACTTTCTTTTCTATTAGTTTCAGTGTATCTGGTTTGATGTGGAGGTCCTTGATCCACTTGGACTTGAGCTTTGTACAAGGAGATAGGAATGGATTGATTTGCATGCTAACCGCCAGTTGTGCCAGCACCATTTGTTGAAAATGCTGTCTTTTTTCCATTGGCTGGTTTTAACTCCTTCGTCAAAGATCAAGTGACCATATTTGTGTGGGTTCATTTCTGATTCTTCAATTCTATTTCATTGATCTACCTGCCTGTCATTGTACCAATACCATGCAGTTTTTAAATGGAATCCTTATCAGAAATGTCTGTAATAGACAAGAAGCATTTAAAGAAATGATCAACTTACTTAGTGATCAGGGTAATGCTAAATATGATGTTAAAATGATTCCACCATACACCCATCAGAATAGCTAAGATAAAATATTCAAATGACACCACATGCTGGCAAGAATGTGGAGCAAGAGGAACATCCCTCCATTGCTGGTGGTAGTGCAAATTTTTATAACCATTCTGGAAATCAGTTTCACAGAAAATTGAGTATACTGTAGCTGGAAGAGCCTGCTATACATCTCCTTGGAATATACCCAAAAGATACTCCACCATACCACAAGGAGACTTGTTCGACTATATTCATAGCAGCTTTATTTGTAGTAGCCCAAAACTGAAAATTATCCAGATGATGCTCCTCAACCGAAGAATGGATGAAGAAAATGTGGTTTGTTTACCCAATGAAATATTAATTAGCTATTAAGACAAGTACATTATGGAATTTGAGGGAAAAGGATGGAA
>JADRCD010226886.1:0-22181 GCA_019843815.1 Montemys delectorum
CATGACCAAGAAGCAAGTTGGGGAGGAAAGGGTTTATTCAGCTTACATCCACATGGCTGTTTATCACCAGAGGAAGTCAGGACTGGAACTCAAGCAGGTCAGGAAGCAGGAGCTGATGCAGAGGCCATGGAGAGATGTTCCTTGCTGGCTTGCTTGAGTTCCAGTCCTGACTTCCTCTGGTGATAAACAGCCATGTGGATGTAAGCTGAATAAACCCTTTCCTCCCCAACTTGCTTCTTGGTCATGATGTTTGTGCAGGAATAGAAACCCTGACTAAGACAAATTGGTACCAGGAGTGGGGTATTCCTGTGACAACCTGACCATGTTTTGGGGAAGATTGTGGAAGGACTTTGGAACTTTGAGCTAGAAGAGCCATTGGTTGTTAAGAGCTTTATGGGATGTTGTATAGGAGCTTGGAAGATCATGCTGAGAACAGTGCAGAAGATGGAGGCCTGGCTTGTGAAATTTCAGAGAGAAGATTAAAGACTCTATCAGGGCCGTTGTTATTTTGATTGTGAAGATTCTGTGGTTCTGGTTAGCTGGGGCTGAAGTATCAGCTGTGATTAACAAGATACCAGAACTACTAAAATGAAAACTGCATTACTGGGACTATTGATGCTGGTTAGCTGGAGCTAAGAAATTAGCGGTGATTAAGAAGAGACCAGCATCACTGAGGTGACATCTTCTGGGAAATGTTTTTTTTTTTTTTTTGAGAGCAAAGAGGTTGTGTTCCAGAGATAGCCAAGGTTGTACCTTGTGCTGCAGCAGGACTTGGTAATGTGTAAGAGTCACCCAGGTGGTACTGGTTTTGACAGCAGGAAGGGGTCATGAGGAACAGCTGAGGCTTATCACAGTGAGAGGCCATGGAAGGCCATTGGTGAGGGTGCAGCCTCAGTTTGTAATTGATGGCCCAAGACTGAAGGTGCCATGCAAAGGAGTTGAGGCTTGGCACTGTAAAGACAATCTATGAGAGGCTATTGGTAAAGCCTGGTTACAGCATTGTTTTAGAAATGCCAGTACCATGCAATGACCACCAAGGACAGCAGCAGCAGTGGAGTATAGGCATCTGGAGCCCAGAAGACAAGATGTGTGTTACAAAGGGCAGAGTTGGAGAAGTGACCAAAGCCCTTAGAGGAGCCCAGAAGATTGTGAGTTGGATCCCAGACACTGGTTTTGCTTTTGATTGTGACTGTGCCCTGATATTTTTCCCTCTTGAAGGAAGAATGTATTTTAGTGGAGCCCACGGTTAAGAGACTTTGAATTTTAAAAGATATTGGACATTTTAAATTGATTGAACTTTTAATATGTAAAGACTGTGGGACTTTAGATCTTGGGGATGAATAAGAACATAAGGGTTGAGGCTTAATAGTGATGTGTTTGTGTGTCAAGTTGACAAGGGGTCAATTGTACTGGCTAGTTTTGTGTGTCAACTTGACACAGGCTGGAGTTATCACAGAGAAGTGAACTTCAGTTGGGGAAATGCCTCCATGAGATCCAGCTGTGGGGCATTTTCTCAATTAGTGATCAAAGGGGTGGTGCCATATCTGGGCTGGAAGTCTTGAGTTCTATAAGAGAGCAGGCTGAGCAAGCCAGGAGAAGCAAGCCAGTAAGGAACATCCCTCCATGGCCTCTGCATCAGCTCCTGCTTCCTGACCTGCTTGAGTTCCAGTCCTGACTTTCTTGTGATAAACAGCAATGTAGAAATAAGCCAAATAAACCCTTTCCTCCCCAACTTGCTTCGTGGTCATGATGTTTGTGCAGGAATAGAAACCCTGACTAAGACAAGCGGCAAGGTGAGAACCCTGTCCTATGCAGGTTTGTTTCCTAGTTGGTACCCTTTGATATCATTCCAGAGATAAGGTTTATACCAAAACTTAAAAATGGCACCCCCACACGCACAAGCTCATTTGACAGAGGTGAAAAGATGTGCTTTTTACCTTGTCTGCGCTTCTGTGTTAGTCATTTTTCATCACCACGACAACAATGACAACGACAACAAGTGAGAGGTATAAAATAAAACCAGACAACTTTGATTCCTGGAGATAAACTGAGGCCATGGACTTATAAGGTAGGGCTGAAAAATGCAAATCAAATCTACTTATTGGGACACAGAAGATACTGAGCAATCTTTGACTGAATCAATTCGCTCGAATGCAGCATCTGATCCGTGAGCAACTGTTCTTCTGAGAGCTCCCAGCACCCAGCAAGAGCAAGCTCACGAGAATCTACACCCATCACTATAAGACAACTAAGCAAAAACTCCAGTGATGTTATCTAGACCTTAGGAACCAATCACCTGTGGGCCATAGTCTGTACTGATATCAAGATTGTAACACCTAAAATGCTCACGGAAGAAAATACTTCTGAGCGGTTTGAAGGATGTCAGTGCTAAGATCCTCAGATTTGGATGATCTTACTTAGCATTATTTATTTTAATCGGCTTTACTAAGGTGTTACTTATAGTCATCAAAATCCAGTAAGTGTGCAACTTGAAGAGTTTTAATGAATGAATTTAATACCTTCAGAAGAGTCAACATATCAAACCCGCTCGGTATGTCAGAAGTTTCACAATGCTCCTTGTGTAGAATCAAGCCTTAATGGAAGCTCTGAAGTTAATCAGCTTAGCCAATAATGGTGAAATTAAGTAAATTAATATTATCATTTAAATTAATTCCTCAATAAATGTAACAAGACAAATTATGGAAAAATCAAGAAAGAATTCTTGATAAGTTAAGTATACTTAATAAGTTAAGTATAGCCTGTCCAAAGAAAATCAATCCATTGAAAAATTAATCTAATGTTCAACTCACAAGTCTGATTTTTATCCTTAGAAATTTATTCAAAGAATCTACATTAACACCGGGCCATGATGGTTCACACTTCTAATCTCAGCACTTCAGAGGCAGAAGCAGGCAGATCTCTGAGTTGGAGGCCAGCCAGGTCTACAGAGCAAATTCCAGAATAGTCAGGACTACACAGAGAAACTCTGTCTCACAAAAAGAGAGAGGGATAGAATAATTGGACAAGGAAGAGAGAAAGGGATAGAGACAGGGGAAAAAGAAAATGTGCATTATCATCAGAAAACAGGGAGAAATGCCTAGTGCTTCAGTGTAGCAAACTGAACAAGTACTACTATGCAGTGAGACCAAAGAAGTGTGGGGCCTGAACATTCTCACAGCAAAAGGGATGCCTAATGCTTACAACTAATTCCTTCTATGTTCATTATAAGAGGTTAATATGCACCCTGATTCTACAAAGAAGAGAAACATTCCTCTAAATAACCAAATGGTGATGAATACAGCTGTATACGTTTCAGACAGATGTTTCAAAATAGAAAAGAAAGAAGCCAGATGGGTATATAAAAGGCAGGCACCAAATTAAGCCCAAGATTACCCATGAGATAACATGATGACTAGAAGTATATCTGCCAGCACTGACCAGCCAGAGCACAGCCAGCCAACAGACATGGCTCAGACTTGGCTTGATCCCAAAACAAGCAGAGTACCCAGATCCACATAGTCCCCAGGAGTGAAGTGTGTGTTAAGCCACAGACTCTGCTGTGTTACAGTAATGTCTACAGTTCTTTCCCATGAAAAATGCTTTAGGAAAAATGAGAGTTCTTATATTATTGGACAAGATGTGCACTTTTCCCAATAATGAAGAAAATGCAATATTCACCACAAGGGCAGAGAGAGAGAGAGAGAGAGAGAGAGAGAGAGAGAGAGAGAGAGAGAGAGAGAGATTCAAAAAAATTTAAAAGGAAACAAAATATGTAAAGAAAATACAAATTTGCACCAAAAAAAGAAAAAAAAAAACAAGATCAAAGCAATTTTGAAGGGGTTTCATTATATACTTTCAAAATCATTAGTCCCACCAAAACATTTTCCAGCATGTGTGAACCTTTCTCACAAGAATCAGAGTTCCCAAGGGTGGTGCTGGGGATGTTTCCATATGCACTCTATGGTACAAAGTCCTCAGCATTGAACTTGAACCTCATATGCTCAGAGCTTGTTTTCCTTTGTTTCTGGAGTCTACCTGACTTGCCTGCTCCATGAAGCACACAAAAAAAGTCACAAAATGCTGCAAATATCACTCATCATTCTTGTGTCTGACTCTGACCAAGATACATTGTCAATTCTATTCCACAGTGATGAACTACGGAGGCCTCAGAGGGACAGGACCCTCCACATGAGTTTTCATCCTCATTCATTCTACCTGACCATCAACTCACAAATCCTTCTGTAGTCTACCAGATTTACCTCCCATTGATCCTGACTCAAGTTAAACCTGGAAAGGTTATAGATAACATCTTCCTGAACATTATAGACACATCAAGGAAGAAAAGAGAGAAGAGGTGATGGTGAGAGAAGCTATGACCTGCTGCTTCTGTGTGGCTGCTTCAGTTAAGACCAAGTTAAGGACTTATAGAACAATAGCTTCATCTGTGATGGCCATAGGATGGAGAATACACTCATGTCCAACATACAATGCATACTTGTACAAAGACTAAAATTTTTAAAAAAAAAAAAAAAAGTACCGAAACAATTATAAGATTGCCTAATTGTTTCCTGAATCCTCTGGAGAGTTTACTAAAACATTCTGATAAGCAAATATAGGATTCGGTATTTGTTGCAAGCTTGCAGGTGATGCCCACACTGCAGGTCCCTGAACACGGCACCCAATTTTAGGCCCATCTCTGAATATCTGAAGTTTCAGAAATCAACATCTTAGTGCCCCCAGGATGATCTGTACATTAATGTTTTACCTTTATTATTACTGTGGGTATACATGTATGGTGAATGTATGGCGCGGTCCATTCTGTCCTTCCACTGTGACTTCCAGGGATCAAACTCAACTCATCAGGCTTGGAGGACAACCACATTTTACCTACCAAACCATCTCTCCATACCTCTTTCACTAACTTTCTAAAGCATTTAATCTTTCTGACTCACACCTGGGATAGTGATACTTGAGTCTTCCTTGGTCAGTTACTCCTATGGAAGCCAGGAGAGCAATGGGTGCATGGTGGGAGTTATATTTTACACCCAGGAAGGTTGGAAAGATGCTCCAGACATCACAAGGAAACAAAGATGCTTTCCCTCCTTAAATACTGCTTTGCCATGGGTGCAAGTAAGTTGTGTGTAGACAAAGGCAAAAGGAAATTATATCTCCTTTGATGTATCCAGAAAGGAAGAAAAAATTAGGGGTGATATGGTGCTCCTTGTCAGTATGTGGCTGTTTGTACTTTTCTATGATTTTCTAACTTTTGGTATGAACATCTATTATTTTTAAAGTCAGGATAAGAAAAGCTTTTGAAGTCTTTAATTTGAAAACTATCACATTTACATGAAAATGTCACAGAAGGGGGCTAGAGAGACGGCTCAGAGATTAAGAGCACTGACTGCTCTTCCAGAGGTCCTGAGTTCAATTCCTAGCATCCACATGGTGGCTCACAACCCTCTGTAATGGGATCTGATGCCCTCTTCCGGTGTGTCTGAAGACCATGACAGTGTGCCGAAAATATCACAGAGGACAACACTTTCTAAAGTGGCCACTTCCTCAAATTGTCTTTGTCCAGTGGGCTGGCTTTTGTCTGTAATATAGCTCAACTAGTTCTCAGGTTTCCTCTCTTATATCCATGCCTAGAACGTTTTGCCCACCATATTGCCACTATCCAGTAAAATAGGCAGATATCAGTTTTATAAATGGATACATTTGTTTACTTTTTATTTAAAGATTGATTACTCAATTGACTGATTGATTGATTCATTCATTCATAATTATATTCATATGCACAAATATATGCATGAGTATATGTAGCCAAGTATGGATCTGCATGTGCATGTGCCTGGAGGCCAGAAGATTCTAGGCACCCAACTCTGTCATTCTCTCTTTCTCTGAGGCAGTTCCTGAGCCCAGGTCTTGCGCTTAGTCAGCTAGGCAGGAAGACAGCAGGCCGCAGAGACCCTCCTGTCTCTTGTCTCCTGGCTCCTCTAAGCCCTTAGAAGTGGGGTTAGAGGTATTCCAGGAATATGTGGCTTGTCGTGGGGATGCTGGAATGCAAACTTCAGTCCTCATAATTCTGCAGCAAGTGCTCTTCCCTTCTGATCTATATATCTCTTCTTTTTGGTTGGTTGGTAAGTTGGTTGGTTGGTGTCAGTTCTAGTATTTTTTTCAGTCTTTGCTTCTTCAGCTTTAAGTCAAAGGCACTATTTGCTAAGTAACATTAAAGACCCACCCTACCTGTTCTGTACACGTAAGCTATTTTATTTCTTCATTTTTAACATGGTTTTAACCTATTAATGACAAAATTATAAAAACATGGGCATTTGCTTTATTTAATTCATCCCTCACTCACCCTACGCAACAGTTATTATCATTTGTAACATATGATATTTTGAAGCCTTTGCCCATTAGTCTATCAACTTTTATTTGAGATGTAGTTTCATGCATCCAGACTAGCCTTGAACTTAAAATGTAGTCAAGGATAACCTTGAACGTATGATCTTACTGCCTCCACCTTCTGAGTACTAGGATTATAAATGTATACCATCAGAGTCAGTTTTGTGGGTCATGGGAATTAAACCCTGGGTTTTATGTGTACTATGAAGGCCCTCTGCCAACTAATATAGATCTCTAGCCCTTGTTATGTCAACTTCTGATACCCTCATATGTCTTCTCATTGTATCAAATGATGCAAGTACTTACATATATTTTCTTATCTAAACATTTAATTTAAAAAGGTACACTCTGCTTGAGGACCATTATTATTTTTCATGCTTGACATACAATTTGATGCAAACAGACCAAAGGAGAATGAACTGCACTTACAGCATTGTGATGAGGCACATGTTATTCATAACAAAAATTGGAAATGTGGTGGTTCATCCTCCTTAGCTACATATCCAAGAATCATGCAGGTCAACCCCAAAGATACCATTCAAATCAACACTGGTGTCTCTAGCTCCAACACATCCTAGGAAGGACTTCCTACACAAGGACCTTTGGTCTCTGCAGAAGATGGGTTTCTGTTGGGTAAGTAATAGAACAGAAGTAGGAGGCAGCATCCTTGGTATCTCTCCTCTCATATTACCCTATCTTGGAATACTCTTTTTTCTCCAGTGTTAGAGTCTGGTCAGACATTCTTCTATGGCTATAATTGCTATAAAATATAGCTATATTTTATAATTGCTATATAAAAATTGCTATATAATTCTGACTTTTAAAAAATATTTATTTTAGTATGAATTGTGAATATGTGTATGTCTTCATGAGGATACATACACATATGAGTTTAGGTGCCCTCAGAGTCCAGAAGAAAGCATCATATCCCCCAGATCTGGAATTACAGGTGGTCATGCACTACCTGATGTAAGTGATAGGAACCAAACTTGAGGTCTCTGAAAGACCAGTAAGTGCTCTTAACCACTGAGCCATTTCTCCAGCCTGATTCTAACAGGTTTTTGTTTGGCTTGTACTTAGACCAGGGCATTCCTGTAATTTTGCATTTAGTGAAGGATAAAGCAAAAAGGCAGGTGCCTTGTTTTCCCCTTGGGAAAGCAAAAGATGTACTTTTACTGTGGAGGTTTAAATGAGATGTCTCCTACCCTCTCGGGCAGTTGAACACTTGGTTCATAGTTAATGGTGCTGCTTGAGGAAGCTCAGGAGGTGCGTTACTGAAAGATATCTGCAGAAGATTATATGGGAAGTAATTTTGAGTTCTTTCATGAATGCAAATGTCTCTGTTCTACATTAGTACCTGACTAACAGATTGGACCTAAAACTTTTGCATCAAAATGACTTTCCCTAATGACTTTGAAAGAGCCATTCAGCCACGTTCTAACACCCAGTGTGGACACTGAGAGACCCAATGCCAGTCTTACTGGCCATGCTTCCTGGGGAAGCTTTTCTTTGTGGATATCATATCCAAGTGTTCTGAATTTCATTAAGAATGTGTCTCTGTGTGTTTAATCTTTACAATCCTTAAATTGAGCTCTCTTAAGCTTCAATTCTTCCTGGGAAACTTCTTTCAATTACTTAGGTAAATCTTTCCCCCAGTTCACTCAGCTTTCCATAGTAAGGCTGCCTATGGAACTGATATCAGATCTCCTAAATGTATATATCTTACCTTTTCAAGTTTTGTTAATTAGATTTACATGAAATTCTTAGTGCTTTACTTCTAAGAATTCATATGTAACTTCTTAACATTGTATTAGTTTTTAAAGAGTTTGATATATGTGTTTTGATCATACTCACTCTTCCCCCCAACTCTTCCTAGATCCACCTCCTTACCCTCATCCACGAAAATGTGCTCACTTTTTCTTTTAATAAACTTATCAAGACCAATCTTTGGTGGCCAAATATTCTTTGATGTGTGGCCTTCCACTAGAGTATGGTCAACTTATCAGGAGCTAGAGAGAACTGCCTCTCCTCTTCTAGCAACTAATTGTTGCTGTAGCTCCCAGCTAGAGATAAGATTTTGTACCCAATACCACTCTTCATGCTGGCGTTTGGTCTGGCTTGTGCTTTCACAGGTCTTGTGCATACAGTCTCAACCACTGTGAGTTCATATATTCAGCTGCCCTGCCACATCTAGACACAGTTTGTTTTATTTGTACTTAGACCACCAGGCTTTTCATCTACTTTTGTAGTCATTCACTGCCTCTGGCTCTTCCAATTTTTCTTTTGGAGGAAGAAATGTGGTATATATGTTCTATTCAGACCTTGAATGTTCTATAATCACTTATTTTCCCTGTCCTAGCCAATGGCAATTTTCTGTGTTAATCACCATCTATTGAGAATAAAAATTTTTCTCATGAGAACTGAAAAATGTATTACACATAACTAAAATGTTACATATATTGTAATATATTAAAAGTAAATTTTCATTTTGCTTATTCTCTTAGCATAAAATCTTTCTTTTGTTTTATGGATGTAAAAACATACCATATGTTACAGTCAGAAATAACAGACAGAATTTATAAAGTTCTTTTATGTTTCCTACATTTTAAAAGTATTTTATATATGTATTTGTTTTTCACTATATGTATGTATAACATTTGTTTATCTTGATTTTGCTTTTTAATTATTTTTTATTTTTTTTGAGATTATAATGTAATTACCTCATTTTCTCCTTGCCTTTCCTCATTCCAAACCCTCTTGTCACTCTCTTTAAAGTTCATGACCTCTTTCTTCATTAATTGTTGTTACATACATACATTTGTGTGTGTGTGTGTGTGTGTGTGTGTGTGTGTGTGTGTGTATGTGTGTGTGTGTGTGTTCCTAAATACATAAATACAACTTGGTCAGTCCACATAATGTTGCATATATGCATATGATTTTATTAATTCTACTTTCTTCTTAAATATCCATTTGTGATTATGAATGAATTTCTTGGTTTAGTTCAGGAGTCAGTGAGAGTTTCTTCTGTGCTGTTTTTGGGTAGATACTTTCCATGAATGGAAAGAATTGCCACAAGTCAAGTAGTTATTGGAAAGATTACCAAATGATGGGAAAACTTTGTATGTTCAGTGGGCATTTTGGCAGTCATATAGAAATAGTGGTTCTATAGAAACATAGGTTATCTCTGGACAGATTAAGCTCTTCAGTGAGCAGCCAAACTCTCACTGAAATGAAATATATCAAAAGAGATTGTTTCACTGAGATAGTTTTCTCCCAGCTAAAAAAGATACACCATGACTACAGGAGCTCCAGGCTCTTTGGGGAACCTAGTGGCTCATCTAAGAGAACTAAGGGGAGGATATACATACATACATTACAGGGACAAACTTCAGCCCATGACTTCAACTTCCTGCAAGCTACATCTGCCAACTGGTCCCTGGGTCATCTTTCATCACCTATATGCTCATGGCTCTAATACCTACTCCAGTTTAAGTCCTACTCACATTTCTGTTTCCAGAAATTCAATAAACTCCCATCTACAGATTACCTATGCCTCCCTTGCTACTTGCTAGAAATTTCTAGACAGCTTTACTGTTACTTCAGTGGGATTAGAGATGGAAGACTAGTAAATAACTATGCTTGATCTGCCATCCCGCAATCTTAGACCTGGATGCACTATTTTCCAGGCAATCAGGATAAACTCTTCTATTCTGTTTTTCCATGTTTTATTTAATTTTAAGACAGACATTATCTTTAGTTAAAGACTTAAATCATGAAATTATCCGTAATTTCTCCCTAGCCTTGATCCCTAAATGAAGTCACTCATTGACTCCTCTCTATTATTCCCTGCAAAGGTTCTGAAGTCTGTTTCTATTTAGCATTCTCGCTGCCCATATGGAAAAGATAGACTGCTGAGAAGTCAGTTAGGAACTTAGTTCTCATCACAAACCCACCAGTGCTTCTGTGACAGTTCCCAAAGTTCTTCTTACTTGTGACTGCCTATGCTCCAAATCTTTTACCTCGCTGCTCTCTAAACCAGTGGTTCTTAAACTTCTTAAGGCTGTGACCAGTTCCTCATACTGTGCTGACTCTAACCATAAAATTATTTCATTGTTACTTCCTAAGAGGAGTTGCAACCCATAGGTTGAGAGCCATGGCTAAACCCGTAACCTACAGTGCTTACAATTGCCATGAGTACTGATTGCCAAGCCACAAGTTCCTGGAGATGATTTTGAGAACTTCAAGTTCTCAAGCTTCTTAAGTTGTTATGAAGGCCATTCTACATTGAGACTTCATTGGATATCTCTGGTTTTCTCTCTCTCTCTCTCTCTCTCTCTCTCTCTCTCTCTCTCTCTCTCTCTCTCTCTCTTTCTTAAACATCATAGATTCTAGCCAAGTTAAATTATTTCTAGGTCTTCAATTTGTTCTAACATTTTCTATTCTTGTACCCTGGGGTATCCTATTTGAAAAGTATATTCTCACAGAAAGAAAAAAGGTAGTATTAATCTTTCAAAGAGCTACTTAGATTTCTGATTATTTCTGAGACATTTCTTGATCTTCTCAGCTGAAATTAATTCCCCTTTTCCCTACTTTATCTTAATAACTGTCTTACAGCTTTTTAATAACCCCACCATATTCTATTCAATAGTCATTTATATATACATATGTTCCACTGAAATAATATACATATATAAACACAATAAAGATTAAAGATTGAAGGTAAAAAATCATGGTTTTTTTATTTTCTTATAAGACATACAGAGTCTCTTATTAATATCTGTTAAGCAATAAATATGATTTGGGTGAAGGTAGAGAAAACGTGATAAGAAACGTCTGTTGAAGCTTTCAATAACTTCATTGTTCAAATTTATTAGACTAACATTCAAAGTTCTTCATTTTACAGTCCAAATCACATTTTCTCCTACAGAAATCTTAAGTCCTGCTAACATGGTCTACTAACAGACTGTTAATGCTGCACTGTTCTATCTACCCACATGTACTATATTCACGGATGAATTCAAAGTTGTTCTTCATAAAGCCACTGAATGAATTCTATCTGTTCAACCTACAACCCTCATCTGCTAATTTCATTTGGCAATGTTCACAACTGCAATTTTCCTCATTACTTTAGTATTATTTAATAGTGTCTCCTCAAGAATTTTGTTTATTTCTTACTTGCTACAATAGTATGCAAATGGACAATCTTAGGAAGTATTTGATTTAGTGAACACTTCATCATTTAGCCATATAAGTCAACAGCAGACTCAATGCATTGTTTCTAAGATGTTTCAGGAATTTCAACTACAATTTTCACATGAACTTTATTAAGGAAGAAAATATATAAGAAGCATATAATAATCACTTATTTAAAAATAACTATTTTAGGACTCAGGTTCCTTCCCGTCTGTCTGGGCTGGTGTCCAAAGCAGATCTTGGGTGCAAGCTCTGCAGCCAGTCCCACAACACCCAGAGGAAGCTACACACCAAGGCACTCTGACACTCCCAGGATCAGAGGTGAGGAGGAACCAACATCTGTCCCAACACTGGGAGTAACTGGGACCAGCAGGACCAGGCACACAGGAACTCTGCCAGCCCAGTGACTCGGGTTCCTTCCTGTCTGTCTGGGTTGGTGTCCTGAGCAGACCTTGGACGCAAGCTCCACAGCCAGTCCCACAAGACACAGAGGAAGCCCCACTCCCAGGTGATCTAACAAGCTCAGGATCACAGGACCACAGAATCACAGAATCACAGAGACAGCTTGACTCTGAGGAGTTCTGACACAACCAGGATCACAGGAAGGACAGGTTCCAGTCAGATTTAGCAAGGGCAGGTAACACTAGAGAGAACCAGATGGTGGGAGGCAAGCATAAGAAAATAAATAACACAAACCAAGGTTACTTGGCATCATCAGAATCCAATTCTCCCACCATAGCAAGTCCTGGACACCCCATTACACCAGAAAAACAAGAATCAGATATAAAATCACTTCTCATGATGATGATACAGGACTTTAAGAAAGACATAAATAGCACCCTCAAAGAAATACAGGAGAACACAGGTAAACAGCTAGAAGCCCTTCAAGAGGAAACACAAAAATCCCTTAAAGAACTACAGGAAAACACAATCAGACAGGTGAAGGAAATGAGCAAAATCATTCAGAATCTAAAAATGGAAATAGAAACAATAAAGAAATCAGAAAGAGAGACAACCCTGGAGATACAAAACCTAGGAAAGAAATCAGGAGTCAGAGATGCAAACGTCACCAACAGAATACAAGAGATAGAAGAGAGAATCTCAGGAGCAGAAGACACCATAGAAAACATTGACACAACAGTCAAAGAAAATGCAAAAACCAAAAAGCTCCTAACCCAAAGCATCCAAGAAGTCCAGGACACAATTATAAGACCAAACCTAAAAATAATAGGTATAGAAGAGAGTGAAGATTCTCAATGTAATGGATCAGTAAATATCTTCAACAAAATTATGGAAGAAAACTTCCCTAACCTAAAGAAAGAGATGCCCATGAACATACAAGAAGCCTACAGAACTCCAAATAGACTGGAACAGAAAAGAAATTCGTCCTGTCACATAATAATAAAAACACCAAATGCACTAAAAAAAGAAAGAATTTTAAAAGCAGTAAGGGAAAAAGGTCAAGTAACATATAAAGGCAGGCCTATCAGAATTACAGCAAACTTCTCACCAGAGACTATGAATGCTAGAAGATCCTGGGCAGATGTCATACAGACCCTACAAGAACACAAATGCCAGCCCAGGATACTATACCCAGCAAAACTCTCAATTACCATAAATGGAGAAAACAAGATATTTCATGACAAAACCAAATTTACACAGTATCTTTCCACAAATCCAGCCCTAGAAAGGATAATAGATGGAAAACATGAACATAAGGAGCAAAACTACACCCTAGAAGAAACAAGAAGGTAATCTTTCAATAAATCCACACAGACCTAATTCCACCTCTTACAACAAAAACAACAGGAAGTGGCAATTACTTTTTCTTAATATCTTAATATGAAAATTAATATTACCAACATATCCTAAGCGATTGAAATCCAAAAATATGAGAAATTAGAAATTTGTTGATTTTAATTCCATCAATTTGATAATTAGAAAAATAAGTGCAATATTGTACAATCTATACACACTTTCAGCTTGTTTGTTTGTGATAGTGTCTGGATGTGTACAACATAAGGGTCTTGAAATCTTGCTTCTCCTATCTCAACCTCTCTATTAGTAGTATTGTTTATTTCATGTTTTTACACTATACTATGGTTTCCAGAATAGCTTATATATTTCAAAAGTATTTATATAACCAAAAGAAACATAGATGATTAACTAGGGAGGTGGCTTGTAAGAGAACAACAAAGAATGAGACTTAATGCTTTGCTTGACATTTGTAACTCTTGTGTCAAGTTTGAAGAAGAGGACTTTATAAGTTACTCTTTCTCTGAGATGAATGCTTTTCCAAATTATCATAGCTAGTGAACCAACTTCTTATCCTCACCTAATGTCTGTGCCACCCTTCAAGCAGAACCATTGTTCATTGAAACACTTAGTGAATGACTTTATGGATAGACCATCTTAATACCTACACCATTTCTTTAATGAATGTAACCTGTTCTCTGTGGGCTGAGAATAAAGTCACTCACTCAAGTCAAATAGCTTTGACCATAGCAGGAAGTCTGTATCCAAAAATCGAGCCTACAATTCAGTTCTTGATGCAGCAGAACTATCAGCTCTTGGCTTAGCTACAATGGAGGTAAAATCCTTTGGTGATGTTAGGGTCATTGAAGTATAGCCTTATTACAATGAAATCCAATGTCTAAAAATTGTTCTTATTTTGGACTTGTACCACAGTAAGAGCCAAGATTTTAAGCTCTACTAAATACAAAAACAAACAAACAAACAAACAAAAAGACTTCATATATTTATGTTCATTTAAAAAATACTAATTGTGATGTATTATTTTAAAATATACAGTTAATATGTTTGGAGTTATTTAAAATTTATATTGAGAAAAATTTATTTCACTATTGCTGTAGACGAGCATCTACATAAGACTATTGAATTGACTGTTGTTTTATATCAAACAACTTTTATAATACTTATTTTTATTGTTATAATATTTTATAAATTTTAAGAAATATGACAAAAAAAGAAGTAGGAAAGAAAATGATTTTATAGTTGGAGGTCACTACAACATGAGGAACTGCATTAAAGGGTCACAGCTTTAGGAAGATTGTGCATCACTGCATTAAAGTAGTTTCATAAGAAAAAAAGCTGTTTTAATGATTCAAATTTGTTGCCATGTTATGTATACTTTTTATATATACAAATGAAAATATTATTGTATATCAAACTATATGCACTGCATTATACACATCCTTTGCATATATGCCAAAACACTAAAGTATATTCCAGATATTTTCAAATTATATCCAATTTCCAGTCAGACGACTAATATAAATTTGTTATGAAATATAATCAAGGACAATCTTTTCTCCTTTCAATGTATTTCTGTAGATTTCTATGGAATAATTTTCAATCTAATTTGAACTCATTTTGACAGAAATATTTTATAGAAAGGAACAAAATTTTACTATAAAATTAAGATACATTGCTGTGTGCATTCATTATCCTCAGAAACCATGTCCTCCCATTAAAATCATGTCATTTGTTCTTATTTATTTCCCAGAACTTTACTTCCATCTCCCAAACATATCTGTATCTTGTTTCAGTTTACCCATGTTCTCATCTTGCTACAGTTACTATCCCTTCACAACCCCCTACCACTTCATTCTTTGGACATTATAGCTTGAGAATTTGCTGTGAGTTTATTCTGCTTTAGAGTGAGCTTTGATTTTGCCTCTGACTGAGTCTCAAGCCTATGGTTTCCCCACCCACTCCTGTGCAAAGGGCACTAAAGGCATATCAGGAGACCTAACTCTAAAGTTAGATGCCTTCAAGTGGCTTAGCTCTAGTGTGAAAACAGAACTGTGATCATTTTAAGCTATAGTAATATAAAGGATAGTATAATAAAATGGTAACTTGATGCTTTGATTAAACAGAAAAGGTGACTCATACATATATATATGAAACTATATATATATGATATATATAATAAAATAATTATATATAAATAAAGATAGGAGAACAAAAACAGAGCTTGCCCTTTGGTGTGTGGCAGAGACACCATGGAAGGTGAGAAGGCTACTGGTATGATTTTCTTCTGGCTTTTTATTTTGGTTTTGGTTTTTGTTTTTGTCCAGAGCAAAGAAAATATCCTTGGTCTTGGGGAGCTTGGGGTACAGGGCAATCAATGACGACCAAAACCAGCTTGTAGCTTTCAAATGTGTGCCCTCACATCTAGGAAGAATAAAGACACATGGGCAAAGACCAAAGAGAACGAATGTAGATTTATTAAGAAAAAGTGAACAAGAGCTTCTGACAGCTCCACTTCTGAGTAGAGCTCCAGGGGAGGAACACCGATACACTGCCCTGCCCAGTGGCCTTTTATAGGTCTTATGATAGGTCTAAGGTAATGTTTATTGAGACTGGTCTCATCTAGGGTCATCGCAGGTCAATCAGGAATGGGTCCATATACCCTGATGTGTATTTCCTAGGCCTCACTGTAGAAGTGACGACATGTCATTTGTCCCAGCAGGGGAGTGGTCATTATGCTTTCACCACTTATGATTCAATGGGCCCTGCCCTTACTGCCTAAAGGGAACTTTACTCTTGTCTCGCTAGCTATGACGAATGCCAGGCAGAACTATATATTCCACTAGCCAGGCATGTAATCCTAGGATAATGTCACCTCTCTTAAACCACAGCCTCGAAGATAAAAGCAGACTTTGTTTCCCAACTTCAGAACCCCCAGCTCCTCTTACCTCACGCTCTATTCCCAGTGAGAAGAGCTTTCTTCAATCTGTTATAAATCCAAAATCTAATCCACAGGTCAGACAATGTAGCTAAAATTTTCCAGGAGTGTTTGGAGAAGAAAAGTAATGGAGGCAAAAAGAAAAACATAGTCAGCTGCTGTCCCAGACAATGTTTTCAGAAAAAGAAACGACGACTTAGTCATTCAAGTTCCAGAAAAGAAAAATTTCCACAAAAAAAAAAAAAAAAAAAAAAGCAGTGACGGCACCGAATATTTTAAACGGTGAAAATGGTGACCTGGGATTCCAGGCTGACTGTATCATCTACCTGACATTCCTGTGACCCAGTGAGTCAGTCATTCCGCTGTCAGTACAGTGTTGAAGTCGCCTTGTGAGGGAGAACATAAAGAGGAGAGCCTTGACTGACATAGCTTTCCCCATGACTTCCCCTAGGACAGACTAGCCTCCCAAGCCCTCTTCTGCTCCAGTTTCCACAGTGTAGACAGTCTGTGCACACTGCCCTGGAGTGAGAAGTACCATTTACCAAAGGAAAGTTCCTGGGTTGGATCCTCACATCCGGCACATGCAGCCGCACAGTGATACAGATGTCAGAAGAACCAGCAAGGAAAAAAACAGTTCAAAATATCCCAAAATATCATGACTGATAAATGGAGGAGATAGTGAGCAGACGCCCTATGGGCATGCGCATTCAATAAAACACCACTAGCATGGCAGAAAGATCCCAGCTGGAGGAGGTCAGAGGTGAAAGGCCTTCAATTTATTGGCTGTGGGTGGAGCAACGGGAACTTCCCAAAAGAAGAAATGGCTCATAGCTTGGCAGGCAGCAGGAAGGCTGAGGGAGGAAAGAGGGTGTTTGGGGGGAGTTCATGGGAGAGAAGGACTAACCCAAAGATGACTACACACTCAGACAGATGTAGTTCCCTGGAGAGCCCAGCCTTCAAAAGAGATCCAACACAGAAAGCTGCGATGAAGCTAAAATGGGCTGATGTCTATCTAAAGCATGATGTTTCAAGAGAACAAGGTCAAGAGAGGTTCCAGTAACCAAGAGAAAAAAGAACATCTGAAAGACAGACATGGTCAGCTGCAGATAAATTCTGTAGGAGCTTTCCAAAATGAACCGAAGAGAAAGGCCATTCAATCAAGGGAAGAAATATCTGTTTATTTTCATGGACGATTATAGGCTTAAAAAGCAATCTTGGAGGGTTTTAGCCTTAAATAGATAAATAGCATACTATTTTCTAGTCAACCACCAAATATAACCTGGTATCTGGAGTGCAATTTAATATGCAATTCACAGAATAAATTATATCGCCCTAGCTATATATTTCCAGCCTTGTGAAATAATATGTGTTTCCTTCTCCTAGAAACACAGAGTCTCGTTCACTTGGGGCTCCCTGCTTCTTGTGGGGATGCCTAGGGTTGGATGATATCTTCAGAACTCACTAGTGTAGATCTGGGTTCCCATCCTAGGAGATTCTCTCTGCTTTCAGGCAAAGAGCCTGATTCCAGGCTTGGCTCTGGTCCAGGTTCATGGCTATTTTTCTTAGCACCTAATGCAAGCTAAACTATCCCCAAACGCAAACACAAAGCAGTAGAAATCACATGCATGGTCTCCATGAATTCAGCACAGAACAAAAGGAGAAAAATCCTCCATTTCAGAGAATTCATTTAAGTTCCAGTTACTGTATACCTTAATTCTTTGGAGAACATTAATTTAAAAAAAAAAAAATCCTACTTCAACAATCAAACAAAGGACTTGGATATTCCTTCAAGCCCTGCATTTTTAGCTCTCCCACACTTTTGCCTTGATGCCTGATAAGAGACCAATACATCAGAGTGATACTCTGTTTGTGTTTATCATCATTATCTTTATGAGATGGCATTAACCTTTGTCCTTTGAAATAATGGCATCCGTTGTCCTCAGATCAAACAAAGCAGACTAACATCAGCCAAGTCTGAAAAGTGTATCTCTGGGATGCTGGTATTCAGTGTCCTATCCAGCTTTGCAAAACTCCCCACCGACCGACGCCCGCCATCCCCAAAGCATTCAGGAACAGCATTATATGCTCATATTCACTAGCAAATGAAAAGTAGCAGACTCCAGAACCAATGACTATTCATCCCACCCCGAGATAACCCTGACCCCAGTAAAGCCAACATCTGTCTTGTGTTTGAGGTGGCTGACAGCCAACCAGGGATCAGAAAACAATAATTTCCCTGGTCAGATGTAAACCTTGCCCAGCATGTTGACTTTATAAACCACCCTGTAAGCTCCGTAAATTTAATTGGTAGATAGGGTTGTCTTTCCTTGGCTCATTTCCCAGCGATTAATATTACCAGCATGAGCACCCATATGATCAGACACTAACACAGCTGTGTCTAGACAGAGAAGGTAGAAAGAATTGGGGTCTCTCCCTCTCTCTCTCTCTCTCTCTCTCTCTCTCTCTCTCTCTCTCTCTCTCTCTCTCTGAAAATTCGGCATTAATGTGCTACTTGTGAGTGGAACAAATGTTTACATAATCCATACTGGTAAAATAAATACTGCCTGTACAGGACTTCCTGGGGAGACACTTCAGATAGGATTAGTCAGGCATAGAAGTTGCTATCATCCTTCATTTCCTATGAAGTTCAAAGTTGAAGGAGCCAACAGGAGGGAGGGCTCCACTGCGTGTAAGAAATGTGGGCAGAAGGCTCATAAATCAACAATTTTAGCAGGTTACATCCAGTTTCTTTGCTTTGAACAACATTCTACCTTTATTTACAGCGGAGAAAGTCAGCAACCATTCTCAACAGTACTGAGAAAGAAACTGTATATCCACCAATGTATGAAAAACAAGTAAAGGTACTTTCTAAAAATATCTTGAATAGGTAAGGTATGCATTGTAGAAAACCAATTATCTAAAATCTAAGATTTTTATTGTTCTCTAGAGAGGTTTATTTTGTTTCAGTTTGGTTTTTTGAGACAAGGCCTAAGCTCTTGGGTGAACTGACACTCACTATGTGGACCAGGCTGGCCTTAAGAGTACAGGAAATAAAGTTGGAAGTGCTGTTTCCAGGAATAAAATATACGTTTTTATAAAAAGTATATATATAGAGAGAGAGATAGAGATATAGATATATAGATATGAAGCTAACATTCCCCAATCATCATTTAAATCACTCGCCAACAGCTTCCTCTAATCCCCTTTTAATGTTGTTAATAGTGAACAAATTATTAAACTAAATTTGCTACAGAGAGTGAAATTCACATAGTTTAGAGTAAGTAAACACTAGTACTATCATTGGTTAATAACAGCATAGATAAATAAGGTGGTGTGCATAATAAGATGAATCTATCCATTGTCATAAAGGATCTAACCAAGTCAAATAGTGCATTTTCAAACTTCCCTAAGAAAAAACAGAGGATACAGAACCTGTGGTTTCTGCTCCCATGACTTTAATCAGATTTTCTATTCTAGTTTAATAACTAAGAATATAGCTGTATGAAATGGAAGCAAATGTGATCAGGAGAGTGTTCAAGGAAGAGAGATGTCATAAGTTGAGTGAAAAATATCTCAACACAAGATTCTGTCAAGATTATAAGTCATAGCCTCCATTTCCTCCAGGATATCCAAGTCCAGCACTTAGATTGTTTTGGTTTTGTTTCTGTTAGTTTATTTTGTTTTGTTGAAAGAGGCTCTTTTAAAGTAGCCCAAGCTGACCATAAGCTTGTGAACTCTCTATCCCTCAGTCTCCTAGAGCTAACATTATAGGTGTGTTCCCAAATAGCCATCTTCCTCCTATGAGTAGCTGTGGATATGGGATATTGCAGGTGACAAGTTTTGAAAGCCATAACACTGAGCAAATAGATCCTGAACAAATGAAGACAAAGCAAGGAAATAAGCCAAAAAGAGACTGCATAGTACAACAGCTCCAGTGCAGGACTCTTGAGGATCACTAGATCCATGTCATCCACAAAGTTGGGTTTTGTTTGCCAAAGACTACATGCTCAACAAGATAAGTAGTGTCAGAATTCTCTCCCAACCAACCCAAGCCTTTCTTGTTTTGTTTGTTTAATTTTGTTTGCTTTATTTTCACCACATTCTATCTTCTTTGCTGGCTTGTTTTCATGAGATTTGTAGCTGGGACTGACCTTTACCTCATTGTATAACCATGTGTGACCTTGAATTCTTCATCCTCCTGCCTCTATTCTTAGAATTAGGTATGTTCCACACAAAATGTTCCTTGACATCAGTTGTACTCTACTTCCAAGATACTTAACAACAGAAGTAGTCTTTGTTGTTGTTTTTTTTTTCCCCCAGAAACAATGGTAACTCAATCTCTGGGCGCAACAACTACAACCTAATCTTCTAAGACTTATTAAAATCTGATTCCTCTGGTGGAGAATCCTTGCAGATCTGCCATAACCAGGAAACTCTAGCAGCTACATCTTACCCTTCTGTTGTCCCCATTCCAAAAAGGACCTCACTCTCTCCTGCTTTCTTTCTTCCTCCATCCAATCTGGAAGTCCTGCCTACTCGCCCAGTGGTTGGCTCCTTTATTCATTAAGTGATTGGTTCTCAAGAAGCCACCTGAGTACGTGACTCATTCCTCATTCCAGACAGCCTCTTCCAGGAGAGCAAGCAGCACAGAGCCATCCACAACATTTCCCCCTTTCTATTCTAATAATAAAAACAAAACCTTTGTCTCAATATAGAGCACAACTATTACCATTTTGTAATTTATAAGGTATAAGATAGACCTAACAACCAGTTCATCATTTATATCATTAAGATAGAACACTGTCATCTATCCTAAATTAAAAGACTTATCATTCTACACCTGAAAACTACTCTCTCAAATCTATTCTCTCAAAGTAAATAGCCTGGGTTGGCTGTGAGACTATAAGTAGTTTTTCAACCCTGTCAGAAATCCAACTGAAAATACATAAGAAGCCTAACACAGTTTCCAGAATTGAGACATTGTAGAGAGAGCTGCCAATCTATACAGCCCCTATAAGTCAGGAAGATAGAGCATGTCTTCAGTCAACAGAAGTAGTCTTAAGTATAAGTAATAATTGCATGATGGCTAAGACATATTGCATATGAATTCTGCTCAATATTATACTTTCTATATTATATGTATAGGGAACTTGTCCTTCATTTTCAGATTATCTCAAACAAATGTTTGTAATAACTTTACATTCAAAATAGGGCCTAGACTAGAGGAGTCATGCTCAAAGTTTTATCTATAAGTCTTAGAAATGTTGAAAGGTCCAGAGCCCATCTATGCCACCAGCACAGCTTCTTATTGCTGTTTCCTAACTTAAAGCACTTCCTTCTTGTTACTTTTGCAGCTTTGCACACAAATGTTGTACATAACATGCACATACGTATGCTTGCACACACATACATGCATGCATCCCCACATACTCTTATATGTGGTCATTCACAAACATACTGCATTCTAGTATCATCCACACATTTTTAAGCTTGCCTCGTTTTAGTCTCCATTCTCCCTCCTGAACATCTGGAAGCCAGATCAGTCATACCTCAAGCCCTTCTTTATCCAGTACTGGCCATCTCAGGCTAGCCTTGGTATCTCCAAGGCTCACCTTCTGCACTGGACAGGACTTTTTAAATACTATGTACTCCATTGTTTCTGAACAATAGCACTAACTTTTCTTTCTCATTTTCTGGGGGTAGGGGCAGTTGGGGGGAGCAGTTTTAGAAGCTCCTTTATCCTACTGTTACATAAAACAAAAACATGAACCTCCATACATGAACCTCAACCATGAACACTGGAGCTTTTTGGTTGGTTGATTGCTTGCTTGCTTGCTTGCTTGCTTGCTTGCTTGCTTGCTTGCTTGCTTGCTTG